>CM032376.1:3517245-3652966 GCA_019023105.1 Diglossa brunneiventris
CAGGGGGCTCAACTCAGTCTAATGAATTAAATTAATGATGATTTTTTCCAGTGTCTTGTTGTAGGGTAATAAATGACAGCAGGCATTTATTTACCAGTGACAACCTCTGGTTTTATATTCCAGGAAAAATAAAGTTGATGGAAGGAGGAGAAAAAGACAAACTGCACAAGCAGCAGCGTTGAGCTCGGGGAATTTAATTTTTCTCCTCTCTCAGGAGAGAGCTGTCTCAAGGCTAAATGTTTTGTGTGCACAGGTACATGTGATAAATACTCGTGGAGAGATGTTGAAGTGCAATTCTTCTGAAGGAGCTGAGCTGCATCACTTGTGCTCCATTCTAACCTGAAAGCAGCTCAGCCTCAATCAGACATGATACTTTAAACGAGAAGGGAAGAGAAGAAAGGGAAAAAAAAAGGGGGGGGAAATCAGGATTTGTTTGTAATTTCATCAAATACACACCCCCTGCCTTTTCAAGCCACTGCCTGGTCACTGATTTATTCCAAGGACTCTCCTTTCTTCTCAATATCTCCCTTGTCCTTTCTTTGCCTGTTGGTGACTTGGCTTATCCCATTTAAGCAGTTTGCAGGGTCAGAGTGGGTGTCAGGGGATGTTTGTCTTATGTCCCATGAATTTGAAAGTCCCTTGTCCTGCAAATGCTGTTGTCCCTGTGGCTGCATCACCCCCTTAACTGTGCACCACACACGATACTTTTAATTTTTTAATTATTAATTTTTATTATTTTTATATATAATATATATTATTATATATTATTATGTATTTATTATATTACTGTATTATTAATTTTTATTTTATTTTTTTAACTTTTTAGTTTTTTTTATGAGCTCTTTCAGTGATTTTAAAGTTTTTTAAGGTGTCTGGGGGAATTCACACAGCCCCAGATCACCACAGACCTGCCTCAGTGCCTGCCAGAGGAGTGAAAGCTTTTCATTTGTTGCAGAGGTAAATGCAATAAATACCCACAACATCTCCATCAGGCAGGACTTTGTCTGGTGTTTACTTGGAAACCACTCTCAGATGTGTTCCTGCCATAAACCCCTACTTGTAAAAGACTAAAACTCTTGGTATTGAGTGCTACACCTCGTGGTAAAGTGTTTGTAGCTTTTTTTTTTTTTTTTTTTACTTTTAAACAAACAATTGCATACAAACAAGGTTTAGAGAAACAAATAATAAAAAAAAAATCACTCCAGACTGCTTCACAAACAACTGCTGGGGGTTTATTCTCCTGCCAGCATGCAAGGAATTCATGCAATTACATTAAAATAATTAATGAATATAACCTATGCAGCAGGAGGAAGAGCCCAGCAATTTCAGATACAATTTGGACAAAGCAGGAGCTTTGGGTGCTGCTCTGCCATTCCTGCTCCATGCACAGGGAGATGCTGCATTTACCTCTCTGCTGAGCCACCAAAGCACTTCAGGTACCTCAGAAAGAGAAAATGCTCCAAAGAAAGCAAAAATACATTGCAAAGTGGGGTTTAAAACAGATTTCTGTGATGAACTTCTGCAGAAATTCATGATAAAAAGTGAACCCACATTTTGAATGCAGCATCTTCACGGACAGGTATTTATCTCTTACAGGTTTGGAAACAACAATAAACACCAGGTTTATTTCAATAATTAATCTTTTTACTTTGCATTAAACAGCCATGGGGCAATGCAAGAGAAAGTGCTTGGAGCAGGGGCACAGGGAGATGCTGCATTTACCTCTCTGCTGAGCCACCAAAGCACTTCAGGTACCTCAGGCAGAGAAAATGCTCCAAAGAAAGCCAAAATACATTGCAAAGTGGGGTTTAAAACAGATTTCTGTTATGAACTTCTGCAGAAATTCATGATAAAAAGTGAACCCACATTTTGAATGCAGTATCTTCACAGACAGGTATTTATCTCTTATAGGTTTGGAAACAACAATAAACACAACTCGAGAATCCCAACCTCTCACTTTGCCCCAAATCCCCCTGCTCCCACTCACAAAGGGGGTTTGCAGTGCTGGGCTCGGGGTTATGGATGGGAATTCATGGAAATGATGGGAACATCCCTCAGGAATCCCAACCTCTCACTTTGTAACATCCCAAATCCCACTCACAAAGGGGGTTTGCATTCTGTGCTTGGGGTTATATATGGGAATTCATGGGGATGATGGGAACATACCTCAGGAACCCCAACATCTTGCTTTGTAACACCCCAAATCCCCTGGTCCCACTCACAAAGGAGGGTTTGCAGTTCTGGTCTTGGGGAAATCATGGATATGCTGGGAACATCCCTCAGGAATCCCAACCTCTCACTTGGTAACACCCCAAATCCCACTCACAAAGGGGGTTTGCAGTTCTGGGCTCAGAGTTATGAATGGGAATTCATGGAAATGGTGGGAACACCCATCAGGAATCCCAAGCTCTCACTTTGCAACACCCCAAATCCCACTGACAAAGGGGGTTTGCATTCTGTGCTTGGGGTTATGGATGGGAATGATGGGAACATCCTGCAGGAACCCCAACCTCTCTCTTCGTAACACCCCAAATCCCACTCACAAAGGGGGTTTGCAGTGCTGGGCTCAGGGTTATGGATGGGAAATCCTGGAAATGGTGGGAACATCCATCAGGAATCCCAACCTCCAGCAGCAGGCTGGAGAGGCTCATCCCAGGCTCCACATCCATCCCATGCAGCAGGACAGGCAGGAAGGGGAGAGGCAGAGCATTCAAAGCTTTTTCTCTCCCAAAATCTGTGGAAGTGAAGGAGGCAGGCCCAGCTCTCACAGTCGCTGCTGCTCTCCTGCCAGCTGGAAGGGGACCCAGCTCCTCATGGGCCAGAACTCTTAAGCAAGGCTCCAGTTTCCAGCTCGTGTCTCCTGAGATGCACAAACCCCCTCCAGCTCGCCCTGGACATCATTTCCTTTTCATCTTTCCCCATTTTCAAATTGCTGAGCAATAGAAATGTTTTTAGTAGCCATTTGCAGATGCTTGATTTACTCCACAGTTTCTGAGGAGATTTCCTAATAACCCAAACTTCTCTAAATCCTGTCTTGGTGTTTTTAACTTGCAGGAGTTTAGCAACTGATTAAAGAGGAAACAAGTGGTGGGTGGCTGATATGGAAGGAGCTCCCACATCTCAGAGAATGGTGTGGTTCCAGGTCAGGACAGAAGTGAGCTGCAGGTTTTGTGTGAGTTTGATGGGATTCTGCTCCTGTCCCTTCCTGTCCTTCCATTTCTTTCTCGATTCCTCCATTTATAAAGCCACAGGTATGAGGAGTTCCTATGTACTGGTACATTTCTACAGCAATGTTTCTATATTAAATCATAAAATCCTTTAGATTGAAAATGATGAATTTTCAAGATCACCCAGTCCAACCCTTAACCCATCACTAAACTGTTCTCAAGGTGCCACATCCACATCTTTTAACTAAAAAAGGCCAATTTATTGCTTATAACCATTTCTGCCATACCCTAAGTGCTGTTATTATTCCTGTTGTGTGGTGTCTGCAGTCCTGCTGGGAGAGACACTCTGCAAACACAGAATTAAAACCAGACTGGGAGGTTTTGGAGTGGCCTCAGATCCACTTTCTGTTCACTGTTCCCTCTTCAGGTGTTCAGAGGAGGCTGTGCCAAGAGAAAGGCAGGAAGCCCTGGGATTTTGGGGACTGGATGTGGCCTTTAGTCCAAGCACATGTTTAATGCTGACAACATATTTAAAGTGCCATTGGTACAGGAGCAGTCAGTAAAATGCTGCTTCTGACCCATTTTTCCTCAGCCTCACCAGCCATCAAAGCCAAATCACTTCTCCACTGCATCCTTCTTCCTTATTGATAAAGAAATTCAAGATTTAACCCAGCTTTTCCCCCTTAATCCCAGCCTGATGTGGAGCTGGAGAATCAGAGGAAGGTTTGGTGCCAAAATCACCCTGACAGATCTCAGGCATCCCATAAAGGAAAGGAACCAGGAATGTTTTATGCTGCAGGGACACTCAGACAGCTGCCCCTGGCACATCCTGAGGAATGCACAATCAGCATCACTCCAGGCACGGATCATTTTCAGGCCACAAACCCTGGCTGGCCTTGCTCTCCACCTGCAGCACCCATTTAATCCACTTCATTCAGCCGTGGGCTTCTTAAAAGAAGGGCTGGAAAGCCAGGTAATTAATTAAGGAAAGGGTCTGAATTTGTGCTGGAGAGGGAAAGGAATCATGAAGTTACATAACAGCAGCCGAAATTTTAAGTTCCTAAATTACACACAAAGGTGGGGGAAAAGGAATTTTGGTACAGTAAATCAATATCTATATAGTATATAGTATGTAATATACAATATACAATATACAATATACAATATACAATATACAATATATTATATATTATATATATATTATATATATATATATTATATATATTATATATTATATGTAATATAATGATTATGATAATGATATATGATATATGATATATGATATATGATATATGATATATGATATATGATATATATATAATATATACTATATAATATAAATATATATATATTATATATTATATATTATATATTATATATTATATATATATATATTATATATTATATATTATATATTTATATTATATATTATATATTATATATTATATATAATGTATAATATATAATAGGTTATAGGTTATAGTCTATAGAATTATTATGAATTATATAATATATTGTAATAATATACTATATAATTAATAAAATATAATAAATTATTATAATAAATATAATATATATAACATAATATAATGTAATTATATTATAATTAATATAATAAATATAATATAATTAATATAATTTAACAATATTCCAGGCCAGCAAATATTCAATGTTTCACAAACCTGGAAGCAGCTGATGAGATTAAACACCCAGAGCCTCCACAGAGAGATGGTTACTCCCACACCATAATAATATTAACTAATAATATTTTAATATTAACTCAGCCATATTTTTATTTCTTTATGCCTGATGTTAATTTAGTGACAATTAACACACCAAGATTTGAACCTCACAGGGCAGAGAGGAATGGGAAGCAGTGGAGAAATGACTCAGGGTTGTTTCAAAGCTGCTGGAGCAATGCTAAATCCCTTTTCCTTCATCAAAAGTTGGCACTTCCCTGAAGTTTTAAGGGAACTCCAAGAACTTTGGTCAGTTTTGATGACTGAAGGGTGGAAAATGCAGAGCAAGCTGCAGGATCACCCCAAATAAAGGAGATCCAAGCATGAGTTTCACAGGGGAAATTGGGGGTTGTTTAGGGAATTTGGGGATTGTCCAGGGAGTTTGGGGGATTTTCCAGCACCAACACATCCTGGAAAATCAGAATATTTTGGATAACACCTCCCTGCCGCCTCAGGCTGAGCCCTGGAGCTGAACCAGTAGAGTTCTCATCTGCAGCAGGTCCATCCCTGCTCCCCCCTCACACATTGCCATCTCTCTGCCCTCACCCCAAACTCTGGAGTTGGGAGAGAAAAACCCAAATTGACTTGGAAAGGGGAGTTTGGGAAGGAAATTGGGTCAGGTCCATCCCTGCTCCCCCCTCACACATTCCCACCTCTCTGCCCTCACCCCAAACTCTGCAGTTGGGAGAGAAAAACCCAAATTGACTTGGAAAGGGGAGTTTGGGAAGGGAATTGGGTCTCCCTGAGTTACAGCAGGTGCCAGAACTCATGAGCTCAGCAGAGCCAGAGCAGCTGGGGAGGAGAAACCAGGATGGTGACCCCCACAAAACCCCGGGATTTGGATTAATGCCTGGATATTTTGGGATATTTTGGGGTATTTTTGCACGCGGTTTTTCGCAGGGTGGGGATCTGAGTGTGACACAGAGCACACCCTGAGCTGGCCTCACAGGGAGGGCAAAGCCAAGCCCAAAGCTCAGCACAGCAGCAAACAAACCCCTCTGGGACAGGGGGACACGGCGCAGGGACACTGGGGTGGCACTGGAGCCAGCCAAGGTAGCAGAAAATCGGAATTAATGAGCTCCCCTGCGCCAAAGTTGCTCGCACACGCAGCCATTCATGCTCTGCACCCTTTGGTAACCCCATTATCCAGGTTTGCCCATTGTCTGCAGCCGCAGTGGCTCCGTGGGACAATGAAAGCCAGGCTGCACTCTGGTACCTTCCTCCACATCCCAATGCCCACTGCTTTCCCTTTCTCTCGACAGAAAGGGCAGAAAGTTCAAAAAATAAAATAAAATTAAAAAAAAAATCACCACGCTTTGGGTTCTGCCCCTAAGCTCTGACCTGCCTGGGCTGAATGATCTGCCAGAAAAAAAGACCTAAATACAAATATTAAAGCGCAAGCTCTCATTTCCCACTTAATTAATTAATATTTCTAGAAACACACGTACACCTCTCTTCCCAAACTTCTGTAAGTCAGCACATTTTTTATTTATATTTTTTTTTTCCACCGCAGACTGTAGCTCCTTCCCCAACCCTTGCTTCAAACTTTATAATAAAGCCCCAAAAGTTCACATAATGTCTGGCTATTGTTTCTCGGAAGAGGAATTCTCCTCCCCGCCTCCTCCTTTCTCTGTATCTCTGAGGCACCACATGGCACAATAAGAGCCCTTTCATGTTCAAGACTCCCGGTGGTTGCTGTGGAAACTCACCCAGCCTCACCGAGTATCCAAATAAATAGTGAAAATTAAAAAACCCCAGCCCCAGCGGGGCCGGCTGCAATCTTATCTCTGCTTCAAGGGACATTAAGAAGCCAAATAATAACCTTTTGCCCAGATTAGTCACCTAAAAGTGGCGATTATTGGAGACAGAAGGACATTTGTGCTGTTCCAACAAGTATTTGGAGCACAAAGAAGGGGAAGACGCAATGCAGAGCGCCAGTAGCCAGTGGCATCAAAATGCTGCTCTGGAGTTTTTAACCACTTGCAGACAGATTTCTCTCCCCTCTCCTTTTGCTCCTCAACAGCTCAGGGAAGATTTTTTGAAGGATTTTTTTTTATCTCACGGGCAACGAGCAGCACAGAAGTGTCATTAATTGCTACCTCCTCGCAGGAAATGCTGCTACAAAGAGAAAGCCGTGTTTTTCCCTTTGTAAAAAAAAAAAAAAAATGAAATTAAGAAAATTTTTAAAAAATTTTTTTCTTCTTTTTTCTAAATTTTTAAAAAATTTTTAATTTTTTTTTCTTCTTTTAAAAAGAATATTTTTTTAAAATTTTTTTTTTTCTTCTTCTTCCTTCTCTCCCCTCCCTCTACGTGCCGAGACAAGCCACCGCTTGAGGCCCCCAAGTCTCTGCTATTATCAGTTAAGTCACGTCTAGTGCCAGGCAAAAGGTCATTTCAGGTCATTCCCGAGATGAAAGGAAGGGGTAATGTATGTGAGAATGCCTGAACGGGCAAGCGAGGAGAAAAAAGGGCCAGGGGGTGAGGGAGAAAAAAGGGAGGAAGGAAAAAGGATGCGAGACGAGGAAGAGAGGGATAGAAAGAGGGAGGGAGAAGATGAGAGGAAGATACCAGGCTGAAAGGGAATGTTCTTATTGCCAGGAAACAAATAAAAGCCCGGACCGCAGCACCTCTGCTGACACGCTGTGAACTTGATTCCTCGTCAAATAAAAAGGCTGCCACGTTTTCCGGGGTCATCTTTTTAATTCATTCCTTCAATTAGGGGTTTCTGGTTGGTTTCTTCTTCTTTTTTTTTTTTTTTTTTTTTAACCTTAACTGCTGAGAAAGGCAAATGCTTAAGGGAGACAGGACCATCCATTGTCTGGGGTGTCTGCTTCAGCTTCCTTTGTCTGGGAATTAGAAAAGAGAGGTAGAGGCTGCTTGCTTGCCTTTTTTTTTTTTTTTAATTTTTTTTTTAATGCACCAAAAAAAAAAAAAATCAATTTTGCATTTAGCGGTGAAAAATAAAATATCCCGACGCTGGAGAGCAGACAGCCCAGCCTTTCTCCATTTGCCTTTTCTCACTTCTCCCCCTTCCCCCGCTCGGCTCGGCTCGGCTCGGCTCAGCCCCCCCTTTCCCAGAAGGTGGAAGTCGGATGAAATTTTCAGCGGAGCCCATCAGTCACTGCTGAAGCCATTCCGAGGCTCCTCGCAGCCTCCTCCCCCTGCTCCCAGCCCCGGCCGGACTTGTCCAACAAATCATTTCTGTAGGACGAGCTCCCGGCTCTCCCCGGCACCGCACCGAGCCTGAGCAGGGTTTTGTTGTTGTTGTTCCTTTATTTATAAAAACATTCCCGTTCTGGGATGCCCTCCTCCTCCTCCTCCTCCTCCCCAGGCTCAAGCTGACCACACTGGCTTTGCCCGCAGCCTCAGTGGAGTGTTGGGAATGACATCACATGAAATTCTCCTTTTATCAGCCTGCTGGGTTCCCTCCTCAGCACAGCAGCCTCACCCGCTCCCATAAAAACATCTTCTTTGTGCTTTATCCCCCAGAATCTTTATTTATTTTATTTTATTTTTTTTCCCCGGGTGGTGCTGCTGTTTCTCCCTCTCTATCCCACCATACCCATATGGATTTAGGGCTTCCTAAAGTTTGGGAGAAGGGAAAATTACCTGGGGATGTCTTTGTTAGCAGCAGGGCGTTGTGTTTATGGGGCTGGCAGGGGAGGGTGGGTGTTAAACTGCCTCCAAAATTTGGGGGGCTGCTGAGGGTCTGGGTGGGCACAGAAGAGCTGAGGTTGGAGATGACCAAAGGCTGTGCCGCCCCACACTGCCCTTTTAAACAGCACAAAAATGTCTAAAACCCCAGTGCTAAAACAGCTCTGGACACTCCAAACCCCCAGGTGAAGCTGCTGGCAATGGTGGCACTCCCACCCCAGGCCTGTCTAGAGGGGTTTTCCTGGTTATTGTTCTGGCAGAGGCTGGAACCAACAATTCAAATTCATTTCAAGGTTTTGCAGTCAGAGTCCTCCGAGAGCCCCAGTGACTCCGTGGCTGGAGCTGTGCAAGACCAAGGTTTCAGTCCCATACCTAATTAACCAGGCTGAATTAAGTTCCCTCTCTCCTGCTGATGGTTCTTCGTTGCCAATAAATTACCCTGTGCATTTTTTTCTTTTCCTTCAGTCGTGCTAAGTTTGCAGCAGCCCCACTCTTGTCCCCTATTTGTCACTTTTATTGCAGCACTGTCAGAGACTCAGAGTTGCAGGCACTTCATCAATCCTGCCCCGCTCTTGTGGCTCTTTGCAACTTGCTGCAGCTCTGGAGAAGATTCCTCCAGGGTTCAGGATCTCCACCAGGAAACCTTGGCATCCTTGCTTGTCCATTTATTTCCTAATGCTGCAAGTTAATGCTGAGTTTGCCTCCTCAGAGCTCGCTGCCAAACAAAAATCACTCCTGCTGTCACCTCCTGAAATATGGGGATAAAACAAACTCAAAGGTCCTTTCTTGACACAGAAGTGACCCCAAATCCAGAGATTTTTTTCACCCCCCAACCTGACATTTCTCCCAAGGGTTAAAGCCCCAGTGTGTTTGTAAATGAAGCAGCTGCAGGTGTGAGAGCACTAATTGGGTGGCTGAGCAGTAATGAAGGCAAGCACGGTGCACAGGGGGCTTTGCAGCACTCTGGAAAACCCCAAACACTGGATTCTGTGCAGGGAGATAAAAGCACAGTGAATTTGGCACCCAAGGTGTGTGATTCCCACCCCAGTGGGGCTGATCCCGCACAGCCCTGCTTGGTCTGGCCCATCTGGGGATGGCAAAGCCCCATCAGCTCCTGCTGACCAACTTCACTTTGGGCTGCAAGCCCAACCCAAGCTCAAGCTGAGAAGCGACTTGAATATCTGAGGTATGATGAACAACACTTTAATTTTTAAGTAAAAATTCAAATTTTCAGCCAGAACCCAGGAGAAAAAGAAGTTTGGCCCACAGAGGAAACAAAGGGAAATATTATTAATTATTAGAGGCAAATATTCCAGTAATGGAAGGTAAAAATATCCCCAGCTATGGTTCAGTCCAAGCCCTGGCTGTATTAAGGTTGAGTACCACAACAAAACCGATATAACTCAGAATAAATAATGACCCCAGCAGCTCTTGGAGCTCCCAAAAATCCGTGGAAGAGGCAGGGAACACTTCCAGGGATGGGGCAGCCCAATTTCTCTGGGCAATCAATGCCCGGGCCTCACCACTCTCACAATAATTTTATTTTTTTCCCCAATATCCAACCTCAACCCACTGACTTTCAGTTTGGAGCCATTCCCCCTTTTCCTGTCACTCCTCACTATGGAATTATTAAGTTTTTATTCCTCAGATGGGTATTAAAGAGCACCAGAGACCTCACCCAGGATTTGTCTATCACAGCTATCAAGGGCTGCACTGCAGAGACTCCTGAAGCAGGGACGACAAATTAGAAAAAATTAGAAATGTAAATGCATTTATTTCTGATATTGGGTTCAGATTCCATCCCCACACCCCACTTCCTGAAAATCAGTGTGGATAAGCCTCTGCCACCAGATTTCCAAGATAGCTTCCTGCAGCAGGACTGGAGGCATATGCCACCAGCACCTGAATATTACTTTGTTGTTAGGGACCAGCCATATGTTTCCTATTTGAAAAAATTACTTTCTATCACAGGAAGCCACTTTTTTCTAGCAACAATAGCAGAGGTTCTTGTAACCATTTCACCCACAGAGGGGGGAAAAAATAATGCCAGAGGAGCCCAGTGGAACAGCTTTCTGCAAGTCTCAAGTGGAATCTGGCTTTTGAGGCTTCATCTGCAACAAATCTTAGGTTGTGATTAATTTATTCAGTGAAATGGTGCTGTTGCAACAGCAGCCAGGGGAAATTAAAAGACTTCAGGATATGAACAACATGTTGGAATAGTGTCAGCTTCCTCCGTCACCGAGCCTGGAACCAAAGCTCAGCTTTATACAGGGACGGAAAAGACGGAATCTGACAGAATGTTTGGCGCTCTGACAAGGAGACACCTCTCCACCATGAAAACTGAGACCCAGCCACTCAACACAGAATTTCCAAAATCACATTAAAGGCAGTTCCTGATGCTACACACAACCATAACATGGAGTGTCTGCAATGGGAGGCAGATGGGAGCCTGCCAAAACCGTATTACGTTTTTTCATTTGAGAAGGAAACTTTCTTTCAAACAATATTATTCGCTCCGACAGTGATTTTCCTCCTGGAAAACATCCTGAGCACATTGCCATGTGAAGGAGAACTGCATCACCCCTGAGCTTGGGACAGGAGAGACACCAAGGAAGGATCAAACAGCACTGCAGGCACAAGGCACCAGGCTGTCTTATTGCTGGAACCTAAACCATTTGGGTTTTCAACTACAATATTTAGTATTTGATTTCTAGCAGGAATAAGAAAAAAAAAAAGAAATTTGTCTTCATCAGAAGCCCTTCTGGAAAAGCTCCACATCCCATTCCTGCTTTGCCAGCTGGCCAAGCCTCCAGAAACATGGCACTGAGCTTGTGGATATTTATTTCCCTTGGATATTGAGGTAGACATTTGATGCGTCTCTTGACAGAAACTGAAACTGAAAAGTTTTGGGAAAAAGCAACAACAACCAAACAATCAGGAAGGTTTTCCAGCCTGGGAGGAGTCAGTATTTCAGTTTTATCAAGGTGTTCTGGTGGTGGCAGGGATGTCTCCTTTCCAGGAAGGGAGATTTCCAAGTCTCCAGCTCTGCTCTGGGAGAAGCAGCCCCATCCCACTCCTGTCTCAGCTACAGCTGGGACTTCTCAGCCACCAAGGTCACAAAATCCCCAGTCAGGCACAGCAGAGCTCTAAATCTGGTTTCTCATAGAGTTTAGGTTGTCACAACATGTGCTTGAATTCCAGCTGAGATTCTCCTGATACTTTTGGGGGAAATGGAAATACATGACAACCACTGCCTTGTTCTACATCTGAGCATTTTAGGTTTTATACCCCAATCTAAATTTCCTCCTGGGGAATAAAGAACTGCCCATGTAAAACTCCACAGCCTAGCCCAGTTTTGCCTCCTTTTGCATTTCAACATCCTGGACTTTAGTCTCCAAGGAAGCTTTTGTGTTTGTGGGGCTCTGCTTTTCTCCCTCTTTAGAAATGATTGGTGACAAGGCCGATTCCACCTTTGCAAAATTTATTTGTGGCAATTTCAGTGGGACACTTTAATTCATAGTGTCCCACTGAAATTGCCACAAATTCAGAGCCAGGCTCAAGAAAAGCTCAGGCAAAGCTCCGATGGAAATGTTTTCTCAAGATAATTTGATGTTTCCAGCCCTAACGAAACCAAATGTGTGAAAATCCGCAAACACTTAAGGTTAAAAAAAATAAAATTTAAATGATTATTAATTTTTTTGCCAAGTAGATGTTTTGGACAAAGGCTGTGGCTGGCTGTGGGGTGGTTCAAAGTGCCATCTGCATGGGAGACAGTAATGGGATGTGATGGGAGCGCAGACACAACACGGCCGCGGCGGCTCTGCCTCACCCCCACCATTGTCTGGGAGCCTCTGGGAGCTCTGCCTGCATCTGGCAGAAAAGTTGATCAACTTGGGGTAGCTAATCAGGCTGCTGCAATTTCCGGCCCTTTCTTTCCCAGATTCCTCAGATCAAAGTTCAAGTCCCAGAATTATTATTCCCCGAATGCTTAATGAGCTCCAACCGAGGGACACCAAAGGCAGAGCTCAAACATTGACCGTGCACTTCATTGAGTTTGGCCAATGCCCCTAAAAACAAGAGGGTGGGATCCATGGCATGCAAAATCACAATATACAGATTTGGATTTTAATCCAATTAAGATTCCTGCGAGGGAACGGGAATGGCAAAAGGCTCTGGTGGCTTTGTAAAGGGACTTTTGCTTTTCCTCCTCGCTTCCCCCCACCATATGAAAATTTTGCAAAGGTGGAATCGGCCTCGTTGCCAATCATTTCTAAAGAGGGAGAAAAGCAGAGCCCCACGAGCACAAAAGCTTCCTCGGAGACTAAAGTTCAGGATGTTGAAATGCAAAAGTCAGATTTTGCCAGGAGGCATGATTTCTGAAGCCAGATGATTCCACCTCAGATTAACTTATTGAAGATCTTTGCATGCAGAAACATTTCTTTGTTCTGGCAAACCCTCCCCAAGTTTTCTATTCACAAATCCTGACCCTTAGGAAAGCCAGCCAAGATTCTTTTGCGTTATCAGGTCAGAATGTTCAGGGCCCAATTATTTTAATAGTTACAAAAAAAAAAAAAAAAAAAAAAAGAAAGGGGAAAAAAGAAAAAGAACCTGACAATGCTTCAGAACACCAGTGAGAATAGAATTCAGGGACTTAACAAGTCACTCTAACATCTGGCATGTTCTTTGGAGAAGACTAAACACATGGAGAGTCTTGCTGCAAAAAGTCAATGGAGAGGAATGATAATTGCTCATTAGAATGCCTCCTCCACAGGTTATTTTTAACTTCCCCTACTCTTTCTAATCACGGTGCACACATCAGATGCTCCTGAAAAGGGTCAGTGCTTGGGTTTCTCCTCTGCAGAGCACACTCTGAACAAAGCCCTTTAACCAAGCTGAGGTTTCACAGGCTGCACCCAAGGCACCTGCTCTGGGTTTAGTCCCCGAGCAGGGGCCCAAACAAAATGGTCCCAAACCCCCTCAGCCGGCCCGAGGCAGAGCTGTGGTCAGTCTGTGATGCAGGCAATGCTTCTCCCTCATCTTTAGGAGCAGGAGCAACCCCAGGTGCCCAAACGCAAAGGTCTGAGGGGGCAGCAGAGTCCCAAGGAGCTCAGCACCGATAAAGAGAAGCCACCGAGTGTCGGAGGAAGTAAAACAGGTCTTTATCCACTTTTGGAGGAGGAAAAATTCCGGCTGGGTTTTCCCAGAGTGTTTCACGTGATGTTTCCAAGCCTGCAGAGACAACTGAGCCCGGCCCTGCCCAAACGAGCGCAGATCTTTTGGCTGAGCCCATCTCCATAGCACTGGGGCCTTTGTGAGGAACACAAAAACCATTTCCATGGGTCACCCCACTTCCTCCCAGCCTGGCTACGTGAAACTCTTCTCTTTTTTTTTGTTTTGTTTTTAATGGGGGTTCAGCAGAGCATTTGGAAAAAGGGGGGGATTCTTTGTGGTGTAACATCAAAGGCTGCACACGAGGAATCTTGTTCTGAAGCCTCTCACCAGGAAAAGCCAAACGAATTAAAAGCTCACATCAGACACTTCCAAGACAGCAAAGACAACGGATCCAGAGGCACAGGGAAAGCTGAAAGCCAACGGTTTATGGCCAAGACTGGGGAGGCTGTGTCCTTATTTAAGGCTTTTTAAAACAGCAAAAAGCTGTTTGAAGAGGAACTGAAGGACATGCTCATAATGGGCTGTAATTTGTTTGTTTATCTGTCTGTTTTTAATGAAGGAACCGCAGAGCCTACTGGAGAATATTCGAGTTTCACTTCTGTCACCGGCCCAGCCATTCTCTAAAAGCGCTGCCACCACATCAAACAGCTGCCAGAGCTGCCTGGGAATGGGCCTTAAAACACATTTCAGAGCCCTGAGGGAGAGAGAGTGGCTGGACACAGCCCCTGGAATCTCCTGGAATGCAAACCCCTTTCAGCAGCCAGCCCCGCAGCAGCAGCCGTGCGAGCATCCCTCGCTCCTCCTGCTCCAACCTGCCCCCAGACCACCCTGGGAGGAGAATCGCGGGAGGAGGGACTGGGATCAGCCATGGAAGGGCTTTTCAAGCCTTGATAAGTGGAGCGGAGCTGCTGGTGAGCCACCCACCCGCCAGGGCCGCGGGGATGCTGCTCGTGGGCTGGGGAGGTTGAGCTGCTCCATCAAACGGCTTCAGGGGTGCCTGGGCCAAAAGCAGGGCTGGAACAGGGAGGGGAAAGCCTGCAGCTCGTGTCCCCCCCACCTCAGAGCCATTGAGGGTCTGCTCCCAGCTCCCCCAAGCCATGAAATCTACACTGGGCTCCTTTGGCCGTTTTCCTTCCCCAAAACCCACACTGTGCTCTTTTGCTCTTTTCCTTCCCCAAAAATCCACACTGTTCTCCTTTTCTCCTTTTCCTTCCCAAAATCCACACTGTGCTCCTTTGGCCATTTTCCTTCCCCAAAAATCCACACCGTGCTCCTTTTCTCCTTTTCCTTCCCCAAAATCCACAGTGCCCTCCTTCTGCCCTTCCCCAAAAATCCACACTGTGCTCCTTTTGCTCCTTTTGCCCTTTTCCTTCCCCAAAATCCACACTGTGCTCCTTTTGCCCTTTTCCTTCCCCTAAATCCCCACTGTCCTCCTTTGGCCATTTTCTTTCCCCAAAAATCCACACTGTGCTCCTTTTGCCCTTCCCCAAAAATCCACACTGTTCTCCTTTTCTCCTTTTCCTTCCCAAAATCCCCACTGTGCTCCTTTTCCTTCCCCAAAATCCACACTGTGCTCCTTTACCCTTTTCCTTCCCAAAATCCACACTGCCCTCCTTCTGCCCTTCCCCAAAAATCCACACTGTGCTCCTTTTCTCCTTTTCCTTCCCAAAATCCACACTGCGCTCCTTTTGCCCTTTTCCTTCCCAAAATCCACACTGTTCTCCTTTTCCTTCCCAAAATCCCCACTGCGCTCCTTTTGCCCTTTCCTTCCCTAAATCCGCAGTGTTACCTTTTTCCTTCCCCAAAATCCACACTACCCTCCTTTTGCCCTCTCCAAAAATCCACACCACGCCCCTTTTGCCCTTTTCCTTCCCCAAAATCCACACCGTGCCCCTTTTTTCCTTTCCCTTCCCCACCTGGGACACATCCCCGCTCCTCCCAGCATCGCATCCTCCGCCAGCCCTGCTGATCCCCAGCGCTTCAAACTGCCCGAAGTTTGAGCCCGGCAGGAATTCACCTCCCCTCTGGGTCAAGTTTTCCTCCAAGGCCACTCTGACTTTTCCCTGCCATTTCCACAGTGCAACACTGACCTCCTGTGGCTGCGGCTCCTCGGCCCTGCCCCGCAGCGCCTGATCCGTGTTTAGATTATTTTGGGGGGCGAAAAAAAAAGCCTGAAAAACTCGCCTTGTACACATCTACTCGTGTTGTCTACCAGCAGAAAGGGGGTGAAGGGAAATGTGACTTATTGGCGTCAATCCCAAAAGAAAAACAACTTTTAGGACATCAAACTGCCTGTTTTGTGTATTCCCACAAAACAAGGCTTGTGGTGTGCAGAGCTCTTGTGGAATTGCTACAAGCAGGTGGGTTCCACCCCTGATAATTTGGTTTTTTCTCTTTTTTTTTTTTTTTTTTTTCTCTTACCAGATTTCTGGTAATCTGTTTTTTGGGGTTTTTTGTTGTTTGTTTGGGTTTTTGTTTGTTTGTTTATGGTTTGGTTTGGTTGGTTTTTTTCTTTTTTCTTGTTTGGTTTTTTTTGTTGTTGTTTTTTGGTTGTTTTGGGGTTGGTTTTGGTTTTGTTTTTGTTTTTGTTTTTTTTTTTTATTATTGTCTAAATTGAAGCAGAAATGGGATCTTGCCTGTGTTGGAAGTGGATCTTGGAGAAGTGAGGATGTGCAGGCATTCCCACAGACACCACCCTGAGCAGCACAGGGGGAAAGCAGCTTCATCAGGATTTTGTGCTTTTGTCACAGCTAGCAGGTGTTTAAATCATTTCCACAGGGCGTTTTCCCTCCCTGCAAGCTGATGCTCTTAAACCAGAGGCAACGTGAAAATCCCAGGAGAAATCCTGCTGGGCTGTTCTGCAGCTCAGAGCCCAGAAAAACTGGGGATCCAACAGAAACAGGGGATCCCACAGAAACAAAGGATCCTACAAGAACAAGGGATCCCACAAGAACAAGGGAGCCCACAGAAACAGGGGATCCCACAAGAAAAGAGATCCCTCAAAAACAAGAGACCCCACAAGAACAAGGGATCCCACAAAAACAGGGGATCCCCCAGAACAAGGGATCCCCCAGAAACAAGGGAGTCCACAAGGACAAGAGATCCCACAAGAACAAGGGATCCCCCAGAAACAAGGGATCCCCCAGAAACAAGGGATCCCACAGAACATTCAAGTACTGAAAGGTCATTACTCCCAAAATCTAACTCCTACTCCAAAAATGTATCAGACACGTGCCTCAGATGTCCAAAATCCCAAGAGGAGGAGGGCTCTAGGATCACCTCACAGGAGAAAACAGCAGATCCCTATGGGAATTCTCCACTCAGGACTATGATAAACCTGACTACAGGGATCCTCTGGGATGCTCAGCACATTCCCAGCTCCAGCAGTCCCAGTCTGGATCTCCAGATATCACCAGACACCTGTTGGTGCTGCTGCTCCTCCCTAGCTTCAAATAATCCAGGATTCTCTTTAAAATAACCCAGAATTAGAAGATTTTTTACCCTGAGCAGCAGGAACAAACAAACAGGAATTCAGCAAGGACCAGCTCATCGCACAGAGGGAGATTTTACATGTTGGGTGGCTCTAGGGGACCCCAAAACCTGTCAGGGTCCCCCAGATATGGCCTGGGAGCTGCTCAGAGGGGACAGCCAGCCAGCAGCTGTCCCTTGCCATGGAAAGGACACTTGGACACTTTCCCTGTCGTGCCAGCATGCAGCAAGAGGGAAGCCAGCCCTGCTGGCCTTGCCAGAAGCTGTTCATCAGCTGGGTTCTGCCCTGCACAGAGCAGGGGCTCCTGCTGAGCTGAGGATTCTCAGGCTGCATTTCCACCCCCGGCTGCCCCCGTCCTGCCCCTTGTTTGGAACACGGGGTTGTAAATGATGCATAACCCTTCTGGGCCTTCTGCCTGGGCACAGGAGCCCTCCCACAGCAGGGGAATTCAAATCTAGGTTAAACACACTTGGCACTCCAGTCAGTTCCTTAAAGCAGATGTCAAAGACTTTTTTTTTTTTTTTTTTTTTTTTTTTTGGTCACTTCTCATTAGATTTTTGTGATGAGATCCCCTGCAAAACTGGAGGTGTGAGATCACAGCAGAGAGGAGAGACACCTCTGTGTGCTTCACAGGCTCCTTCTCCCACAGCTTTCAGCCATTTATACATTTATTTTCCAGAGTTTGTCAGGGAGAAGCCATAGCAGGCACATGAGAGGTGAAACTGGCAGGACAGCCGAGTGCACATTTCATTACCCTGAATGTCTGAACCTTAACTGAGCAGGCTGGAGCTCCAGCACCTCCAAAAAGCCTGGGTGGGATGCTGGCATATGAAGCATCCCAAAGTACAAAAGGCCAGGCCACCACACAGGGCATCTCCTCTGAAAGCTCCATGGAGCCCCAGAATGGTTTGGGTTGGAAAGGAGCTTAAAATTCGTGTCATTCCACCTCTGCCATGGGCAGGGACAGCTTCCCCTAGAAAAGGTCACTCCAGCCTGGCCTTGGGCACTGCCAGGGATCGAGGGGCAGCTTCTGTGGGCACCTGCACCAGGGCCTGCCAACCCTGCCAGGGAGCAATTCCTTCCCAACATCTGCCCCAAATTTCAGTTTAGATCCACTCCCCTGTGCCAGGGCCTGCCCACCCTTCTGGGGAGCAATTCCTTCCCAATATCTGCCCCAAATTTCAGTTTAGATCCACTCCCCTGTGCCAGGGCCTGCCCACCCTCACAGGGAGCAATTCCTTCCCAATATCTGCCCCAAATTTCAGTTTAGATCCACTCCCCTGTACCAGGACCTGCCCGCCCTACCGGGGAGCAATTCCTTCCCAACATCTGCCCCAAATTTCAGTTTGACCCCACTCCCCTTTGTGCTGTGACAGAATCCCTCTCCGGCTTCCTTGGGCACTCTGCAGACACTGGAAGGTGCTCTGAGGTCTCCACAAAACCTTCTCCAGGCTGAGCAGCCCCAACTCTCTCATCCTTCTCAACCTCATGGCCTTGCTCCAACACTTCCTCCTTTCACTGGGGGCACCAGACCTGGGCACTGCTCTGCCACTGTCACATTCTCTGAAAAATCCCTTTGCCAGGATTTCTTCTCCTGGGAAGCTGAGAAGCCTCAGAGAAAAATGAAAACAAGAATTATCTGATTGCTTCTCCTGTGTTTTGCTGCTTTGGAATGTGGTCTGGACATTGTTTACCAGCAGGTGCACGTTTGGTTGGTTTCATGTGAATTGTTTTTATTTGATGACCAATCACCACCGGCTGTGTTGGACTCTGAGGAGTCAGTCAGGAGTTTTTCATTAATATCTTGTTAAACCTTCTGTCTGTATCCTTTCTCTATTCTTTAGTGTAGTTTTAGTATAGCATAATATAATATAATATAATGTAATGTAATGTAATGTAATGTAATGTAATGTAATGTAATGTAATGTAATATAATATAATATAATATAATATAATATAATATAATACAATATCCCTTAAGAACATGGAGTCAGATCCATCAATTCCTTCAATTCATCGATTATAATAAATAAATTATATATAATATAATTCTTATATTATATATTATATAATATGTATTCTATAAATATATTAAATCAAATATAATTATAATTAGCCTTCTAAGAACGTGGAGTCAGATCCATCATTCCTTCAATTCATCAATTATAATAAATACATTATATATTATATAATTCTTGTATTAATGTATATTACATAATTATAATATGTATTCTATAAATATATTAAATCAAATATAATTATAAATTAGCCTTCTAAGAGCGTGGAGTCAGATCCATCAATTCCTTCAATTCATCAATTATAATAAATAAATTATATATTATATACTTCTTCTATTATTATATATTACATAATTATAATATGTATTCTATAAATATATTAAATCAAATATAATTATAAATTAGCCTTCTAAGAATGTGGAGTCAGATCCATCAATTCCTTAAATTCATCAATTATAATAAATAATTATATATTATATACTTCTTCTATTATATATTACATAATTATAATATGTATTCTATAAATATATTAAATCAAATGTAATTATAAATTAGCCTTCTAAGAACGTGGAGTCAGATCCCTCAATTCCTTAAATTCATCAATTATAATAAATAAATTATATATTACATAATATTCTTATATTATTATGTATTATATAATTATATAATATATATATATAAAGATATTAAATCAAATATAATAATAAATTAGCCTTCAAAGAACATGGAGTCAGATCCATCAATTCCTTCCTCCATCCTGGGAACCCTGCAAATACCACCCAGCACTCCAGGAGGGGCCTCAGGAGCAGAGGGGGAGAAAATTCATCCCTGTTCTTAGCGGAGCCTTCAGAACCTTTTTCCCCACTCTCAGCACACGGCACCCACATCAGAGCTGCACAGCTGAGCGCAGAAGTGCAGAGAGCGAGGCGCTGGCAGAGGAATGTACAGCTGGAGGAGAAGAGAAGCAGCGAGACACGCCGTGACATGTTATCATTAGGGAGTCATCATCTCCTTCCTGCAGTCACACAACAGCTGTCAGCCACATCTCCAACACAGACCATGGGTTGGAGCACCAGAGCGAGCGCCTTTTCAGGCAGGAGAAACAGAGGGCACGTCGGGTGGGTGAGGACAGGGAGGAAGTTTTGACAGCCTGAGTGCATCCAGCTCCCCGCGCAACGCCCGCAGCCTGTGCCAGAACCCACCTTGGGACACCTTCCCCAGCTGGGTGTGCCCACAGGGACCAGCAGCACCCCCAGGGCCACCAGCTGGCCAAGCCTGGCTGCCCAGGGGACATCCACCCACCCGCTGTCACCTCTGGGCTCCAGATGTGCAGCTCCACCCTCCCAGATGTGCATTTTGGGTTCGGGAGAGACGAGGGGGTGCTGGATGTGCTGTGGGTGTCCTGTGGGCACAGGTTGTCCTTGCACATGGGAATTACCTCCTGCCTTGCCTTCAGGAGCAGGGAAGGCATCCTGGCATTTTTCAGGCATTTTTCAGGCATTTTTCAGGCATTTTTCAGGCATTTTTCAGACATTTTTCACCTTCTCTCCATGATTTTTACCAACCAGTGTCTCTCCAATGATGCCATTCTGAACCAGAAGTAATTCAGATGCCTCAGTGGTTTCTCCCTTAATCCTGAACTTCTCAGGAGGACCCAAACCACCCTGTTCCACCTCCCCTTGGCCATAAGGTGCCAGCCAGCACATGGGAATTACCTCCTGCCTTGCCTTCAGGAGCGGGGAAGGCATCCTGGCATTTTTCAGGCATTTTTCGACATTTTTCACCTTCTCTCCATGATTTTTACCAACCAGTGTCCCTCCAATGGTGCCATTTTGAACCAGAAGTAATTCAGACGCCTCAGCGGCTTCTCCCTCAATCCTGAGCTTCTCAGGAGGCCCCAAACCACCCTGTTCCACCTCCCCTTGGCCATAAGGTGCCAGCCAGAGCATTTCCAGGGCAATTTTTCCTCCCATGGATCAAATCCTCAAGGGTTACTGGAGTTCAGGTGCCTCGAGTGTTTGCCATCAGCAGTTTATCCAAGGCAGCCTGATTATTAAAGCTTTTCCAGGAGCAAGGGCTCTCATTACGAGGCAGGCTGCAACAACTCATCAATCTTGGGCAAAAGATAATTAATCAGCACCCAGAGCCATTTTTGCAGATATAAAGCCTGCTTGAAACAAACCAAAATAAGAGGGGGGAAGGGGGGGCAACCATGAAGGAGCTGTTGGCACTTGCCAACTCCTCTTGATTAAACTTATTTTCACCTCCAGGTGCATACACAGGATGAGTTTCGTTAATTAAACCTGCCAGTCACCTCATTATGCATTCAATTAAAAAAGCCTGATGCCTTGATTTCATGCAGCTGGCAGGCTGAGCAGTGACAGGCAGCGTTGTTAGAGGGCCCAACTTCTGATGGGGAGGGGAGCAGAGACACTCCAGAAGATGGCCAAGTGCAAGATTTGCTAATTGGAAACCCTCTTTTTAATTTTTTTTTTTAATATATATATTTTTTGGTGGGTCTAACAGATGGGTTGTTTATCAGGCAGTGGAGGTGCAGGCAGAGAGTGGAAGAGTGTGCTCATCTCATTTGGAAAGCCATAAAAGATGCTGGGAATATTCATGACAGGCTCTGGCAAGGTTAAGGGATGAGCAGAGTGGCACAAATATTTGTCACAAATATTTCAGGTTTTCCTCCTGCCAGCCCAGCCCTGCTGTGCCAGGGCTTCTCATGGGGTAAAACAGCAGGAATTGTTCTGGGGTGTCACCAGCCAGGCCCAACTTCTGATGAGGAGGGGAGCAGAGATGCTCCAAGAGATGGCCAAGTGCAAGATTTGCTAATTGGAAACCCTCTTTTTAAATTTTTTTAAAATATTTTCTGTGGGTCTAACAGATGGGTTGTTTATCAGGCAGTGGAGGTGGAGGCAGAGAGTGGAAGAGTGTGCTCATCTCATTTGGAAAGCCATAAAAGATGCTGGGAATATTCATGACAGGCTCTGGCAAGGTTAAGGGATGAGCAGAGTGGCACCCAGGTGCCATGGTGATGAATGCTGTGTGAATAGATTAGACAGAGGCCCTGAAGCTTCTGGAAGATGGTGGGGGTTTAATTTAGATGAAAGATAGCCTTTATTCTTGAGGGAAGAGCTGGATGCAGGTCCTGGCTCTGCTACAAACTCCTTGTATGACCTTGAATAAATCCCAGAGCACCCAAGGTACCTGCAGCTCCATCTGAGCCAGCCCAGTGTCCCTGTGCCTGGCTGGTGACACCCCAGAACAATTCCTGCTCTTGTACCCCACGAGGAGCCCTGGCACAGCAGGGCTGGGCTGGCAGGATGAAAACCTGAAATATTTGTGACAACAAAACCTCTGTGCTTCCACACTGCAGCTTTCCACCTGCCTCACACTGACATTTCTGAGTCTGCTTCACGCTGGCAGCATCTCTGAGGAGTGACCTGAGGCAGAGGTGACCCATCTGTCGTGCTCTGAGGCAGGGAATTTTATTTTCTTTTTTTTTTTTTTTTCTTTTTTTTCTTTTTTTTTTCCTGCTGTTTCTGTTGTTTTCTGCAAGTTTCCACTGAGCTGCTTGGACAGACAAGAGAGATTCTCTCCCAGCACCCTGCTAACGTGTTAATCACATCTCTCCCTCTCAGAGCATTGTGAAAATCTGGGAATTAATGCCCACACCAGCCATGGGGAGACCTCTGGACACTGCCAACACCATTGATTTCCTCTTCTCTTTTCATTTTTCATTTTTCTGGAGCAGTGCTTTACAATTGTGCCTTTCCCCACCTTTGCTGCAGCTCCGCAGTGGTAACAGGATATTTTGTGCCTGATGAGGGGTGAAGCAGATATTCCAAACTCCCCCTGTGTCCTAGGGCTGGCTGGAAGTGTGAGGAGCTGAACTTTGACCAAGGGGATCCCTCGGGTGTTGTTTGTTTGATCAGAGCATGAAATGGAGAGGGTGTTGTTGTTATTATTGTAACCTCCTGTGCTAGCTGCTTTCAGCTCCACTAAGGACAAAACACGCTCCAAATCCTTGGAAAATCCCAGCAGATCTCTTGGATGACCTGAACAATCTCTTGGATGACCTGAACCCCATTGCCCACCAATATGAGAGGGCTGGTCCCAGTCCAGAACGTTCCCAAATGCAGATCAGCAGCCCAGCCTCTCCTCCCTGTGGGTTTATTTATTTCCCTGCTACAGCAAGGCCAGTCGGGGTTGGAGGAGCCACAGCAGCCGGGCTGAATTTTTTATTACAACTTTCATTGAGAAATACTTTGCCAGAAGAACAAAAGGAGTTGTGAAGGGTGCTGGGTTGGATGTTCCTGCTGGAACAAAGCACAGGAGCCAAATTCCCTTGGGACTGGGGCTGGGCTTGAAGGGGTTTGGAGCAGCCTGGGATAGGGGAGTGGAACAGGAGGAACTTTCAGGTTCCTTCCAACCCAAACCATTCTGGGATTCTCTGAAAATGCCAAGTTTAGGCTCAGTTTAATGCTCAAATTTAGGCTCAGAGCTGTTTTCTGAGCCAGGCTCAGACTGGAGCCTTTCACATCCCAGATGAGAACTTGGCCCCCTGAGCCAGCAGCTGCTCTGCTCAAGGAAATCTCATTTCCCTGTGAAAGTTTCCTGAAAAATCACAGCTTGGACTCAACATCTGCATGGAAGAAAGTGATAAAAACACAGGGGTTTTTTCTTTTTGTGTTTTTTTTTTTTTTTTTTAAGCAACCTGTCATTCTTGAATTCCAGCCAGGAACACACAGCAGCAGGAAGAGCTCCTCACATTTTCCAGCAGAGGATGGTTTGCAATTCCCCCCACAGTTTATTAACACATCCCAACACACACAGAGCAGCAGCCACTGCTCAAAAATCTCAGGAGAGGACAAAATTTTCCTTCCTATGTCAAACTTCCAGCACAGGAAAATAATTGGGTAATTTTCCTGGTTATGGGAAAATTACCCAATTATTTGGTTACTAATTACCCAATTATTAGGGCAATAAATGGAAGGAATGGGGTATGTACAGAGATATTCTCCCATGTTTTGTCTTTCCAGCCCTTGACTCCAGGGATTTTCTCAGGAGAAAAAAAACAGCTGAAAACAGAAATTTTCACCTGAAAGGAAATCCAGGGAATATTAAATAAATAAATTTAATAATATCAAATAAATAAATAAATTTATATTAATTTATTCATTTAAATAATAACTTAATGAATTTGATTATTAATGATTTCTTAACTAATGTTTCTTAATTACTATTTATATTAATTAGTGTCTATTAATTTTATTTCTAAATAATTTAATTATTTACTTGAATAATGATTATTAATAATTAATTATTATATATTATATATATAATTATATAATGTATAATATATTATATAATTATATAACATATATTATATATTATATAATATATATTATATAATTATATATTATATGTTATATAATTATATATTATATGTTATATAATTATATATTATACATTATAATAATTATTATAATCTGACAATAAATAATAATTATTAAAATTAATGATAAATAAGTTGATATTAGATAAATACATAAATTTAAAAATCGGATATTCCAAGAGAAGCTGGAAAATCTTTTTTTCCACCCTTCCGCTGTAATTACTGCTGTCCTCTCCTCACATTAATTTGCAAGGATAAAATAGAAAATTTGGTATCTACAGCATCCACGAGGAAGGTTTTGAAGGCTGTTTGTTCCTCAGGGCCTTGTGAAACGCAACAATTCCCTGTGCTGAGTTCTCAGCTGAGCCCGCTCCCCACCCCAGGACCAGGCTGGCTTTGAACGCCTTTATCCCCTCGCCCTCACCCAGAAAATCCTGGCCTTTTCTGAGCTGCTCTTTTTGGGATAAATGTGCCCTGTTCACTTCTCTCAGTAAGCAATGATTGAGTTGTTCTGAGATCCACCTCTCTCTCTGCATTTCCCACACACAGTTATTGCCCAAACAGCCAGAAAACAAAACAGAAATCAGGGGAAAACTCAATGATGGGATTAAAATACAACCAGCTCCAGGCTCAGTACATTTTGTACCCGCTAGATGGGGCAAAAAAGCCACATTCTGATTAAAAATCTCTCCAGGTGCTCCTGTCACTGCTTTCACCTGGCCCTGGGTGGGGAAAAGGTTTAGAAATGTGTAAGAATGACAGAGAAGCTTCCTCTGAGCTCCCAAAGGGAAACTCGAGGTTCCTGACACCCTGGGGTGGTCTTTTCTCAAAACCTGCCAAGAAAACCCCTGGAGGGTGAAGTTCAGCTCTCAGGGAGGTTTTGCAGGCTGGAATCCCATTGCCAATTGCTCTGTAATTCCAAACCCCACCCTGCCAGAGCATTCTTTAGGAAAAGAATTAGAAACCAGGGCTTGGGACACGACAGCTGGTGGCAAAACTCATCACTCCTAAAAAAAGTCAGGAAATTCAACCCTGCTTTGGGTTTAAAGGCTCTGGGACAGAGCCTGAGTTTAGAACTGGTTTAAACTGTGAACTGGAGGGGGAAAGGACAAGCAGGGCTTTTCCCTTTGGGGAGAAATCTGGTTTTTCTTGTTCATCAAAAAGTCAAAATGTCACCATCCCAGGGCACCTGCTCTTCTTGTGGTTGCCAAGCTGGGCAGAATTCTCTCAGTGCACAAAAACAGGGGGGGAAATCCAGTAAAAGTGGGGAATTATTCTTAGGGAAGGGGAGGATCAGGGGAGGGCAAATTTTAGCTGCATTCAGCAGGGTGTGGGGAGGAAAGGAGGCAGAGGAAATCCAGCGTGAGCAGCCAACAGCAGAGGGAAGTGCAGCACCAAAATCCAGCCCTGCAAGAGCAGCAGGAGCCAGGCTGGGCTTTGGGGTCTGTGCTCACACCCAGGGGTGGGGAAGGTTTGGGGCATTCCCTGGTGGAGCCTTCCCCCTCCCCTTGGAGTGATGCTGGTCCCATTTATTTCACTCCAAATACTTAAGCAAAGGCTGTCATTTAAACCCAGGCTTAAGTTCAAAGTCATTTAAACCCAGGTTTAAGTTCAAAGTCCTTTAAATCCAGGTTTAAGTTCAAAGTCATTTAAACCCAGGTTTAAGTTCAATTGGGCTGCATCAAGGTGCATTTATAATCATCCACGGCTTTTTCTCCTCTCAATTCAAATATTCCATCAGCTGCTTTTTGTCACAGTGCCCCTAAAATAATCCAGGTGTCAGTTCTTAATTGGATCGTTTCGCTTTAAAAGACCTTGGAACGAGAGATTGTTGGCCATGTTGTGCCTTGCTGCAGAACTCATGGCTGTGAGGCTGTTTTGGTGATAAAAAATAATAAACACCTGAATCTGAACATGAACTACTGCCCCAAGTGCCTTCAATCCAGGCCTGACTCATTCTCCCAGTTTAGGTTTTGGGATTTTTAGTGTGTTGTGGATGGAGGCAAGATGGAGGGCACAGGGTGTTGTCCTGGGTTTCTTCTCCATGCTTCTTCTTCCTCCTTCTTCTTGGGTTTGGTGGCATTTTGTAATTGGGCAGAAAAGTCCACACTGGGATCAGTTATTGGGTTAAAAGGGAAAATAATCCAGGTGTCAGTTCTTAATTGGACAGTTTAGTCTTAAAAGACCTTGGAACAAGAGATTGTTGGCCATTTTGTGCCTTGCTGCAGAACTCATGGCTGTGAGGCTGTTTCACTGATAAAAAATGATAAATAAAGACCTGAGTGTGAACATGAACTACTGCCTCAAGTGCCTTCAATCCAGAGCCAGAGGAACCAATTCTTTCATTCTAATTTAAAAGGGGAAGGTTTCTCCCCCTGTCCATCCCTGTCCTAGGGCAGCCTCCTCAAGGCACCCCTGGCACTCCCAGCTCCCTGCAGGGCTCTGGGCTGAGCTCAGAGGAGGAAAGGCCCAGGTTCCCTGGGCTGGGCTCTCTGAAATGAGATGAGCAGAGCGTGGAAACGCTCCCCAGAGTCAGGCAGAATGAGAAACAGATGGGCAGAGATCTGCAAACAGGAACTCTTCCCTTCCCTTGTTTGCCTCCCTCGTTTTGTTTATCCCTGAGAATCCTAACATGAAACACAAGCAGGGAAAACAACTGCAAGTGACTCCAGGCCAGGGCTGCAGAGCTCTGACACGTTTATTTAGGATGGGATGTGTTGAGAAAGGCATCAAGTCTTACCCTGGGCCCCAGCCCAGCAGGTCCAGGGAATCATTTCCTTGCTGGGAATACAACAAGGATACTCTGAGTAGTAAAATTAAACATATGTGTGCACTTTTGGGACTGTCTTAATCAGGAAATCTGATTTTTTTTTTTTTTCTAGATGACAAGAGCAAGGTTTATGCTAAATATTATCAGTCCAGATCAGAGTTTGGACTGAGAGTATTTAATTCTCTGCAGCGCTCACATAAAAAGAGAAGCAGCTGAAATCAAAGTTCTATGGAAATTTGTGCTCCAAAGGATGAATGTAACATTTGAGTAAATGATTGCAAAGAGTTACACATGGAGCCACAGACGGGGGAATTTCATTTACGCAGAGCAGCCTCTCTCTTTTAGCCACTCATCTAATGAAGATTTAAATATGAAATAAATTGCAGACACTTCCAGCAGGAGCAGGATGTTGGATGATGCTCATTCATATTGAAATTGCAGCTTCAAGTTCCTCTCCAGCTACAGAAATGTGTTTATAATGGACACACACGTACATGGGAAATAATCCCCTTCTCTAATCATTGCTAAAGTGATGTTTTCCAGATAAAAATCTTATCACAAACATTAAAAATCTGCCTCCTATGTCCCTAAGCCTGTTTGATGATTACATCAGAAATATTTCCTTTTCAAATGTTGCTCCTCTCTGCCATGTGCTGCTTTATTATTTCTGTTTCAATGAACTTTGGGAAACTTGGCTGAGCATTTTCACAGAAGCACTTCCAGGCTCTTCTCCACTCAAAGGCTGTTGTTATGCACAAAGAGAGGAAAGTTTAACAGCAAAAATAACTCAGGAAAAATGAGGAAAGGCACCAAAGCATCACCCCCTTGATTCGAGCTGGTTCCTGCCTGTCCTTGAGATCAAATTAAATCAACCCTCATATTTATATTTCAATATCCTCATATAATATTCTCATATTATTCCAAACCATTCTACAATTTCAATTCCAATTCTACAATTTCAACCAACTGCACCAAAGAATTAGGATGATTTCAAATGACCCCAAACACAAACACCCCATCCCCTTCCTTTCCAATATTCTGTTAAACAAAAGCAATTTTTTTTTTTTCTCCAGGGAATCCAATGAGGGCCCAGGAATGCAGCTAAAAAAAAAAAAACCACATAAAATAAATAGAATAAAATAAAAGAAAGTAAAATAAAATAAAATAAAGTGAAATAAAATAAAATAAAATAAAATAAAGTAAAGTAAAATAAAATAAAATAAAATAAAATAAAATAAATAAAATAAAATAAAATAAAATAAAATAAAATAAAATAAAATAAAATAAATAATTCCAAGCAAAGCAAAGAAAGAGATTTGCAGACTTTGTACAACCTCCTGCAGCTCAGCACATTTCTCTGCGTGGGGGAGTTGGGGAAATCCCAGCAGCTTTCTATTGTACCACGTTATTTCTTGGCTCAGTCCCCAGCAAATAAATGAGGGTGGAAATAAACTGAGTTCACACCAGGGACAGCCAGGGGATGCACGAGATAACCGAGCCAAGGACCAGGATGTTTCTTGCACAAGGGCTGCAGGTTTGGGCTTTTTAAATATTTAATTTACTCAACTCTTCTCCTGCTAGCAGAGGGAGCAGCCCAGCTCAGAAAAAAAATGGATTTTGTATCAATAAAAGTGGTTTTTATACCAATAAAAGTGGTTTTTTTATACCAATAAAAGTGGTTTTTACACCAATAAAAGTGGTTTTTACACCAATATTTTAATTTGCCTGTGGTTTTAGCTGAATCCCACCTTGTCCCAGCTCACTGCCCGGAGCTCCCCCAGCTGCTGGGCCAAGCAGGAGAAATTCAAAGAAAGATTTGCTGAATTAAACTCTTTTCTAGGTGAAAAAAAAAAAAAAAACCCCAGCCCTGCCTGGTTAGGAGAGGGAAAAGCCTCACTCTACAAAGCCTCAGCTTGCTTGGTTTTTAATGACCAATAAAGGCAAATCCTGCCCTGGCCACCCTCAGAACCCAGCAGCAAAACCCCTTCTCTCCCAGCAGAGCCAAAAATAGCTGAAAATCATTTAAAATGAATATATTCTTTTATTTCTCTTTTATTTCTGTTTTATTTCTCTTTTACTTTCAGGCTACACCTGTCCTGCCCTGCCCTGAAATATCTGAAGGACATTTTGCCTCTTGACTTATTCCTGCTCAGCTCCATAACTCTAAAAGCCCAAATGAAGGAATTATGATGAAATTAAAGAGGATTTTTTAAAATTATTTTAATGAGGAAAACACACTCCAAAATTGAAGGAAACCTGAGCTAGAAAAGCAAATTCTCAGTGCCCTTCTAATGGAGCTCGTGGTGCTTTTTTCCACCCCACAATTCCACATCCGCAGCTGAATTTGGAGTCCCAGATCCCAAATAAAATGAAATAAAAGCTGGAGATGGATAAAAAACGCCCAGTTCTGAAGGTCTGATAACTCTCCCAGAGCCCAAATCTCATGGCAAAGGTTTGAGGTGAGGGAGAAATGGGGGAAAAATTCTCCTTTCCCATCCCTCTGCTCCGTTCACCAGCTGCTCCTGCTGGTTTTAAACACTTTGGGGACCCAAACCTTGCAATTCTGAGAGCAGGGAGCACCTTGGCAGATGGGAGGGAAGGAAGGGAATTTTCCCGGTGGGAATGAATAAATTCCAGCCCCACATCCAGCCCCAACAGGTCCCAAAGCTGGACAAAGGGGATTTATTCCTCAGGGCTGCTCTCAGGAATGTTGTTCTTCCACTTCCACCAAAGCTCAGCACCCACAGCACAGAAAATGAGCTGGAGTTTGCAGTTTTTTTCCTGCTCTCAGCTTCACAAAAAAACTCTGAAATAACAATGAAATCATAATTTCCCCTCTGTTTTGGTGCTGTTGAGGCAGCTGTTGATTTTCCTCCGCCATAAATCAACGTTCCTTGGCACTTGGAAACTCAGGAGACTGGGGGGAAAAAATAAATTAAAAATTAAAAAATTAAAAAGTTAAAGGAGGTGAGAGGGGAAGGGAATTGCTGAGGGTGGGCTGAGTTTGATTTTTAATTTCAATTTCTTTTCGATTCTTTAGCTGCTGTGGGCAGGGAAATCAGAAAATGAGGGTGGACTTGCCAAGGATGGATTTGGGATAAGGGGAAAAGCAAAGCTCCTGCTCCATTTCCTGCTGCTGAGTTCTTTATTTCAGGATATTCCCATTGTTAGGGAGCAAAGCATTCCCATGGCAGCACCAGGAGGGAGCATCAGGCTGGGGAAAAAAAAAAAAAAAGCTAAATTTGGCTCAAAAAACCCCTAAATTTGGCTCAAATTCCTCAGAAACCTGAGCTCTTCTTATGGAAATCCCCCCTCCCTGGCTTTTTTAAACTCTCCCTCCTCAATTCTGCCTTCACCCCAGAAAGAGAAATTTTAAAAATTAATTAAAGGTAATAAATAGTAATAATTAATTATTAAATAAATAATTTAAAATAATAATTTTTTAAATCCCCTAAAATAATAAAGTGATAATTAAAATAATATTAATAATATTAATATTAATACTATATATAAATAACAAAATAAATATAATGATATTAAAATAATAATAAAAATAATCCCCCAAAAATGCATTTTCCTGTAGGTAAAGGGATTAGAATTGGAGTTCACCCAGGAGAATTTAGGGTTTCCCAGAGGGCACAGACAAGGCTCTTGGGGCAGGAATTTGTGCTCTTTTTGTTGCTTTGGGCACCCAAAAGTCGTTGCCCTAAAGAGGAAAATGGGGAGCAGCAATAAGTGAACACAAATAGAAATATCTGGGATCAGGCCAGCAGCACAAGGCCATGTGAAAACAAAAATAAATTAAAAACCAAACCAGAAATGTTCTCTGTGAAAATCTGACAGATTTTAAAATAAACTGAATATCACAGCCTTCACAGAAGCCAAATAATTTTGTGTATTTTGATTATTTCAATGAAATTATTGTTAATTTTAGAGGCTGCAACACATTTTTCTGGGTGTTCTCCTTTTTTAAAAATTTGGTTTTCTACTTTTACTTTCTTCCCTTTCCCTATTTGATCACTGTGACAGCTTTCATTTTCAGCTTACAATCAAAAAAAAGAAAAAAAAAAGGTGGGTGGCAGCTTTATTTCCAGGCACACATTTGATAGTTTGGGGTAGAAAAAAACACTTTTTTTCCTAAAAAAAATAAAGTTTCCATGTAAAAAAGCCCAGCCAGATCCAATGCAGGGACATTAAAGTCCCAAGGACAGGATCTTGGCAGGCGCTTGGAAAATAATTTCCAGCCAGTCTCACCTAAAAATTAATCCTGTTTCTGTTCCTTCTTGTTTGATGCAGCAGCTCATCCAACCAAACCAACTTCAATATTGCAACTTCCCTAACGTGGATTTATTTCTGTTTGAATTTATTGTGTGAATCTGTCACAGGCAGAGAGAGGAAAGAGATTCCCATCTGGGCAAAGTCCCCGCGAGCTGCTCCCGTAGCAAATTTCATTTTTATTGTTATTTCCTGCTTGAGTAATTCAGCTGGAGCACAGGAGGGAGGCCCAGGGAGAGAAATCCAAACATTTTCTGCTGGCTGCAGATCCCTGCACTCCCCTGGGAGATGGGAAGGTGGGATCAGGATTAATTTGGGATTTTGATCTTCTCCTCCAGGGTCTTTGTGGTGCTCCCAGTGAGGCTGGAATGAGTTCATGGGTGCCAAACCCTTCTGGGGGCTCCAGCAACCCAAATTTGAGCACAAATATTGTTATTAACACACTTAATTCTCCTCCTGTGTTAAAATGGGATAGAAAATATTGTTATTAATGCCCTTAATTCTCCTCCTGTGTTAAACTGGAGTGGATTGGGTGCCTGATCCTGATTTCACAGCTGAAATCCACAACTAAATTCATTTCACCCTCTGGCTCTAATGAAGTCCATGCCAATTAATAGTGGGGGCAAATTAAAGAACCTCAGCAACATCAGAGGAGTTTAAAGTGATTTTAAGGGAGGAACAAGAAGCATTTTTAGTTTGGTTTTGGTTTTTTTGCGCTGTGTCTTTCTGGAGCTGGAATTTCCATGGAATCCTCAGATCAGGGATGGTTTTTCCCTGTGGATAAAGAGCAGAAAATCTCCTGGCACAGGAGGAGAACAAGCAGGGAGCTGGGAGGGGAATTATTTTTTCCTCTTCATTGATACAACAAAATGGAAATGGGCTGTTGGTTTTCCCTAATGGGAATAATAACAACTGCACTGATAGATTTGTCATTGCCAGTATTGATTTCCTTCCCCAACATAAACTATTTTTAAAAATGCCTCTTCATGGGTTTTTATTTGCTGGCAGGGTTGGGATTTCAGGCTGCTCTGCACTGGGCCTGCAGGAGCAGGACCTGCCTGGCCTCAAAAGTGAAAGGAAAAGTGGGAAAAAGGGAAAGTCAGGGGAAAAAAAAAAAGAAAGAAAAAAGGAGGAGGATGAACTGAAATAGAATGAGGAGAAAAGCAGGAATATCTGTCCCAGCCAGCCCACAGGAACTGCAGGGAGGGGAGCAGAGCTGTCGGAGCACAAGGATGAGGTAAAAGTTTTGGAGCACAGCTCTTTCTTTTGCCTTGAGCCACGTCCAGGTGAGCACAAAGATCCTTGAGTGGAGCTGCTGGAGCCATTCCAGGGGAAGCCACGGAGCTGCTGCAGGGCTGGGGCCCCTCTGAGCCAGGCTGGGACACTGGGGGGGCTCACCTGGACAGGAGAAGCTCCAGGGAGAGCTCAGAGCCCCTGGCAGGGCCTAAAGGGGCTCCAGGAGAGCTGGAGAGGGACTGGGGACAAGGATGGAGGGACAGGACACAGGGAATGGCTCCCAGTGCCTGAGGGCAGGGATGGATGGGATATTGGGGATTGGGAATTGCTCCCTGGCAGGGTGGGGAGGGGCTGGGATGGAATTCTGGAATTGCCAGAGCAGCTGTGGCTGCCCCTGGATCCCTGGCAGTGCCCAAGGCCAGGCTGGGCAGGGCTGGCAGCACCTGGGACAGTGGGAGGTGTCCCTGCCATGGCAGGGGTGGCACTGGGTGGGATTTCAGTTTGGGTTATCCCAACCCAACCCATTCCATGACAGTGGAAGTGGCAGAGGGGGACCTGGAGAGTCCTGACCCCCCCTTTGTGGGGTTTGGTTGGGATCACGGAGAGGATTTCCTAAAAAATGAAAGAAGGGAAGGAAGAGAGAGGGAGGGAGGGAGGAGGGAAGGAAGGAAGGAAGGAAGGAAGGAAGGAAGGAAGGAAGGAAGGAAGGAAGGAAGGAAGGAAGGAAGGAAGGAAGGAAGGAAGGAAGGAAGGAAGGAAGGAAGGAAGAAAGAAAGAAAGAAAGAAAGAAAGAAAGAAAGAAAGAAGAAAGAAAGAAAGAAAGAAAGAAAGAAAGAAAGAAAGAAAGAAAGAAAGAAAGAAAGAAAGAAAGAAAGAAAGAAAGAAAGAAAGAAAGAAAGAAAGAAAGAAAGAAAGAAAGAAAGAAAGAAAGGAGAGAAAGAATTTCTATCTAAATAAATATTATTTCTATATAAATAAATAAATTTCTATATATATTTCTATATAAATAAATTGCTATATAAACAAATATTATTAAATAATATTTCTATATAAATAAATATATGAAATAAATAAATGAATGAACAAACAAATGCAAAAAAGATTACAATAAAGGCAAAGCGAACAAAAGCAAACAAACAAATAAACAACTAAATAAATAATAGATATGTAATAAAGGGCAAAACGAAACAACAAAAAAAACCCCACCCAAAATAAATCAATAAATAAACATAACTACCATAGTAAAGGCAAAACAAAGAAGAAAAAACCCAAAGGGAAAAAAAAAAAGAAAATAAAAAATAATTTAAACAAGAGAAAACCGCGCGTGCACGTGCTTTCATTTTCCTTTTTTAAAATTTTTTTAAATTTTTTTTTTTTTTTCCTTATTAAAGGAAACCTTCATTTCTCCCGCCCGCTGCCGCGCATCCCCCACCCACCCTCGGCGGGGCGGGGGCATCCCGGCCGCGCTCCCCGCATCCCTCCCCTCCCTCCCCTCCCTCCCCCGGCCGGCCGTGGGCGGTGTCGCCGCGGCTCCCCGGCCGTGTGTGGCTGTCGCCGTCGCTGTCCCCGAGCCCCTGGCGTGCATGGCCGAGCGCGGGCGGCGATGGCAGCGCGCTGATGGCCCAGCTCGCCATGGCTGCCCGGGAGGAGCTCTACAGCAAAGTCATCCCCCGGCGGAGCCGCCAGCAGCGCGCCGGGACCATCAAACATGGCTCTTCGCTGGAGATCCTGCTCTCCATGGGCTTCCCCAAAGCACGGGCGTGAGTCGCTGCCCCGCGGGGCTTTGCTCCTCTCCTCTCGCGTTTTACCGAGCGGGGGGAGGCGGACAAGCGGCGGGCGCCGCTCGGCTGCGCTGCTCCGGAGCGGAGCGGGGCCGGACGCGGGGAGGGAGCGCCGGGGAAACGGGGATCGAGCCGGGGAAGAGGCGGGGATGCTCGGCCGGAGAGGGGGGGTGAGCTCCTGGAGAGGGGGATGAGCCCCCGGAGCAGGGGGATGCTCTGCCGGAGCAGGGGGATGCTCTCTCGAGAGGGAAATGAGCTCCCGGAGCAGGGGGATGCTCTGCCGGAGCAGGGGGATGCTCTGCTGGAGAGGGTGATGAGCTCCCGGAGAGGGGGATGAGCTCCCGGAGAGGACGATGCACTGCCAGAGCGGCCCGGACAGCGGGGGATGCGCTCCTGGAGCAGGGGGATGCTCTGCCGGAGCGGGGGGATGCTCTCCCGAGAGGGAAATGCGCTCCCGGAGCAGAGGGATGCTCTCCCGCATCAGGCAATGCTCTCCCGGCTACGAGAGGATGCTTCCCCGGCTGCGAGGGGATGCGCTCCCCAAGCGGCCCGGAGATGCCTTCTCGGAAGGAAGCGGGGAACGCTCTCCCAGAGCCGCGGGGATGCGCTGCCGGGGCAGCAGCGCGATGCTGTCCCGGGCTGAGGGCGTTACGGCATGGGGATGCCCTCTCGGAACGGCCCGGACAGCTGGGAATGCTCTCCGGGAGCAGGGAATGCTCGCCTGGAGCAGGGAATGCTCCCCCGGGACAGGGGATGCTCTCCCGGAGCAGGGAATGCTCGCCTGGAGCAGAGGATGCTCTCCTGGCAGGGGAGATGCTCTCCTGGAGCAGGGAATGCTCTCCCGGGCCATGGGATGCTCTCCTGGAGCAGAGGATGCTCTCCTGGCAGGGAAGATGCTCTCCCGGAGCAGGGAATGCTCTCCTGGCAGGGGAGATGCTCTCCCGGAGCAGGACATGCTCTCTCGGAGCAGGGAATGCTCTCCTGGGGCAGGGAATGCTCTCCCGGACCATGGGATGCTCTCCCGGAGTGGCCTGGCGATGCTGCAGGGCTGTAGGACCCTCGGGATGCTCCGCTGGCTTTCCCCGGCCAGGCAGGAGCCCCGGGCACTGCGGGTCCCTGTCCCGAAGTTTGGGATGGCCAGGGAGGCACCAGAAGTTTTTGCCGCCCAGACTGAATTTGCTTTAGCTCGGACACCCGGGGGATTCGCTTTAAGCCGTGTACAAATCACCCGAAAAGCAGCGGAGCAACAGAAGCAGATTTCCATCCCTAGCCCGGAGTGGTTCGGTTTTTCTTGCCCAATTCACGGCCCGTGTGTGCTTAGGCTTTAAATTAATCAGGCAGCAAACTAATGACAACTTAATGAGGGAACAGCGGCTCCTGAGGTGGGACTGCTCGCTTCGGGATGCAAATGAAACCGGTGGGCATCAGGATGGTTCCTTGAGCTCCCTAAGTTTTCAGTTTGTTGTTGATACCCATCAGAACTCCGGGGTTTTGCAGCTTCTCTTGTCACAGTTTGTTGGTTTTTTGGTTTTTTTTAATATATATAAATATAGACAGGCACATGCAGTTTAAGGGCATATGTTCCTTGTGGATTCGTGGGATTGCATGGATCCACCAGCACACGCAGGAAATCGTATTTTTGTTTTCCACGGTGCTGCTTTGCACTCCTTCTGGCTGTCAGTTATCTACTGAGATCAGCACACAGCTTTTAGACACAGTGAATGCAAATGAAGAGCAGGGCAGAGCAGTGACTTCATGCTGAGCTCGGTTGGAAGAAAAGATGGTTGGGAAAAAAAAAGATGTGTATCTTTCAGTGGAGCTGGAATTTAAAAAAAAAACCAGCTTGATCCTATGAATGAAAGTGGTTCTTACCTGCACAACAGTGCCATCAAGGCTGCCAGGCAGCCCTGCTCTGACCTGACTCACAAGCTGTGTCTGTGGGCCACATTCCTGTCCAAAAAGCTCTGGCTTTTGTTAAAATGCATTTATTGCTTCATCACGCAAAGCAGAGAAGGTTACACACAGGCAGCAAGCCAGAAAAATGGGCAAAATATCCCTAAATGCAAAAAGTATCGATAGGAAATACAATCAGGCAGATGGGTAAAGCTGTATTGATATTGAGTTCAGGATAACGCTGTGTGACAACTCAGCAGAGCAGAGGAGGTTAAACACAAGAAGCAAGCCAGAAAAAGGAGTAAAATATCCCTAAATGCAAAAAGTACTTATTGGAAATGCAGTTAGGCAGGTGGGTAAAGCTGTATTGATACTGAGTTCAGGATAACCCTGTGTGACAGCTCAGCAGAGCAGAGGAGGTTAAACACAGACAGCAAGCCAAAAAATGAGTAAAATATCCCTAAATGCAAAAAGTACTTATTGGAAATACAATCAGGCAGGTGGGTAAAGCTGTATTGATACTGAGTTCAGGATAACCCTGTGTGACAGCTCAGCAGAGCAGAGGAGGTTAAACATAGGGAACAAGCCAGAAAAATGAGTAAAATATCCCTAAATGCAAAAAAATGCAGCCAGGCAGGTGGGGAAAGCTGCCTTGAGCTCAGGATAACCCTGTGTGACCCTGAGCTCTCTGCTGGGACAGGCACCACTCATCCCATCTGAAGCAGCAGTGAGTGTCCCTGTTCCACCCTGCTGGAAATGCTACAAATAATTCGTCATTAAAATTCAGACAAGAAGCAAAACAGAAATAAACCCATGAAAATCCAAAGTGGTGCCACCAAGGGTAGGATGAGGATGGAGCAGAGGTTTGGGAGCTTGAGAGGCAGGAGTGCATGGCAAAAGGACATTTCCTAAAGGCCCAGAGAACGATTTTTAACTCTCAGCATTTCTCTGGATGTGGGAATGAGAATGCCAAGATACCAGTGACATAAAATCATCATCTCCCTCCAGATATGGGAAGGAGAATTAACCTTAAAGCCCTTGTGAGTTTTCCCCCAAAATCTCCCACCTGTGTTTGCTGCCCCAAAGCCACATCTCCAGCAGGGAATTCAGTGAGATGGGAATTCTGTGAGATGGGAATTCAGTGAGATGGGAATTCAGTGAGATGGGAATTCAGTGAAATTGGGATTTCAGTGAGATGGGAATTCAGTGAAATGGGAATTCAGTGAAATTGGGATTTCAGCTCTGTGCACACAAACACGAGCCAGGCTGGTACTTAAAAGTGGTGACCATCTGTTTGGGTGGCTTATGCAAAACAAAGCTCCAAGTTGTCAGACAAGTCTGTCAGGCATGTCACAAAACACCATCACTGCCTCCTGGCTCTCTGGTGCAGCTGGGGGCACTGACTGGGGACAGCAGGGACAGACAGGGGCAGCTCAGGCAGGGGCACAGGGCTGAGCTGCAATCTGCATTTCCAGGGGGGCATTGAGGACTGAGGTCCTGGGCAGAGCTCACAGTGCCTGGCTTTACCCTGTAGGTGTTAAAATAATCAAAGGTGAAAGGTTAAATGTGATTTCCGGGTGTTACTGATGGCTCAGCTAAGGCAGAAATTGTTAAAATAATCAAAGGTGAAAGGCTAAATGTGATTTCCAGGTGTTGCTGGTGGCTCAGCTAAGGCAGAAATTGTTAAAATAATCAAAGGTGAAAGGCTAAATGTGATTTCCAGGTGTTGCTGGTGGCTCAGCTAAGGCAGAAATTGGGCTGGGGAAGGCAGGACCCAAGCGGGGATGTCAGGTAGCAATGCCAAACTGCCATGGATCCCGGGCTCACAGCAAGGGGCTCCTAAAAAAGCCTTTATTTGTCCACGCCACAGGTGGTTTATGGGGCACTGGGGTGAAGGGGCCGCTCAGAGGACGTGTCCTTCCTCTCTGAGCTGAGCTATGACTGCAGGTGATGGATCTGCGCTGATCCAGTGCCCCACAGCTCCCACTGAGACCCCTGAGGTTCTCCCTGTTCCCCCCTCTGAGGAATTCGTTGGCACAGCTCTGTCTGTTTTCCTTCTTCCCAGCACCAGCTGCAGTTCAGGGCTCCTCTGAATCACAGGGTGAAGTTCAAACCGCTTCTGGAAGGTTCTACCTGAGCGTGGCACCTGCAGTGTGTCATCCCTTTGAACCATCACCAGGAGCTGCTGCTCTGCCCTGCTGGCTCCTGCCAGCACACAGCCACGATTGTTATTATTTTATTTTGCAATTAGCCCATTAGATTACGTACTGTCTGGTGTCCCTATCCCCAGGAGTTTCTGACTGAAGCAGGCAAGGAAGGCAAAGGTGAGGCTAAAATTCCCATTTTGCCATTTGGGCACCAAGAAAAACATTTTACCCTTGTTCACACGAAGGCCTAATCAAACCCCCAGTGCTCCAATGCCCTAAACACTACAGGAGGATTCTTCCAGAAAGAGATTTCATACAAATATTATTTCCCAGTTGCCCTAAAATATTATTTATCATCTTGTTATGAATTTCCCATCAGTGGTTCCACCTAATTGTCATCCAATCTCACTATTGTTTGTAATCCCTGTATAACCCTGAGAGCAGAGAGAAGAAAGGCACAGAGTAATTTACAGTCCATCAAAACCACAGGGGATCACTTACAACCCCTATGCCTGTAGAAGCAATTAAAAAAAATCCATAATGTGTCTATAAAAGGCTAAAATTGAAAAAAAAAAATTAGTGATGGACTGCAGTTTCATTCAGGATGGAAGAAGACCTTTGACCAAACTTGAATTATTGAAACTTATTTCTCCTGCATGGTGCAGAAATCAATGTGGCTCCAGAATCTGCAAGGTTTTAAAGTTCCATGTCAGCCTTTAAACTCCTCCAAAACATCCTCAAAACCAGTTAAAGTTCTAGCATGAGGAAAAAGAATCAATCCTGCTTTTTTGGTTTTAATTCTGGGTTCACAGGATGGATATATGAATGGATATAATGCATGGATATATAAATGGATAAAATTCAAGATGTTTCAGCTGCTGCACACAACTCTCAGATTCTGTTTCAGAAGAGATCCAGGCCTAAGAAAATGAAGATAATTCCCTGGTCCCTGCCATTACTCAGGCTTGGTAAATCACTACCCACAACCAGAACACTTGAATTAGAGATATTTTGCTTTTTCTGTCACTCTGCTGCCTCTGATAAGCAGAAGAGATGACACAGGTGGCAAAGCTTTCCAAAACTGAATGGATCTTCCTTCCCCTCGTGTGGGCCTGGAAAAGGGTTTAACTCTGTGTCCATGAGGAGGAGTTAATTCCCCTGGACCTGGGTAAAACCAGGATTTGCCTTCTCAGGAAGGAGGAGAATTTACAAGCATTAAAGGTTTCATTATTGTTGAAGAAACGAAGCTCAGTTCTCTGGTGTTTTGAAGGGATTTTAGCCTGCTAAGACTTGTTTTGCTTAGTAACAGACTTAGCAACATCACAGGATTTCAGCACAGCAAGGCTGGAGCTGCTCCTTCCTCTGGGCTTGGAGCTGGATTTGGGAAATGACTGTGTGGAAGTGAAGTGCTGCTCATAATTTTCATTTTTCAAGTGGTTTCCTTTCCTTCCCTTCCCAGTTTTGCCTTCAGGGTGTTTGTTTGCTGCAAATATTCCGGGCTGAAATTCATCCTGTGCAAAGACCCAGCCCAAAACCAGCCCCAAGCCCCACTAGAGCCCAAGCATTTGAAGGATTCCTGATTCCCAGGATTTTTTCTGGGAAACAAAATTTGAAGGATTTTCCTGATTCCCAGGATTTTTCTTGGAAATAAATGTGAAGGATTTTCCTGATTCCCAGGATTTTTTTCTGGGAAACAAATTTGAAGTATTTTCTTGATTCTCGGGATTTTTTCTGGGAAACAAATGTGAAGGATTTATTATTGATTTATTTATTCTTTTATTATCTATATTATATTCAAGAATACTATACTAAACTATACTAAAGAATACAGAAAGGACACTTACAGAAGGTTAAAAGATAATAATGAAAACTCGTGACTCTCTTCAGAGTCTGGCACAGCTTGGCCCTGATTGGTCATTAAGTCAAAACAATTCACATGAAACCAATCAAACCATCACCTGTTGGTGAACAATCTCCAAACCACATTCCAAAGCAGCAAAACACAGGAGAAGCAAATCGGATAATTCTTGTTTTCCTTTTTCTCTGAGGCTTCTCAGCTTCCCAGGAGAAAAATCGTGGGCAAAGGGATTTTCAGAAAATGTGACGGTGACAGGGAGAAGTTCTGGGAAGTCACTTGCACAAGCCCCTGATTGCTGCACTCAGCTCTGTGCCCACATCAGGGTTTAGGGGATGGGGCTGGAGCAGTCTGAGCTGCTCTGGTTTGTGTTTTGCAGTTCCTGGGCCAGCCCTGAGGCCCCAGAACGGTTCTGTCCATCTGTGCTGGAGGGGATCCAACAGGTCTGCAGGACAGGGACAGGGAGATGAGGCAGCAGCTGCCAGGGAGGTGCTCTGGGGGAGCTGCAGAAACATCCATTTGGCACTCAGTCCGTGCCTGCTCTGCACATGGATTTCAATGGTTTTTTCCACTGGCTTTACTGCAGATTTCTGCTGTGGGACTGAGATGATTCCTGCAGGATTCAGGTTGTTCTGGGCCAGTGGCTCCAGTGTGTTTGGGGTGAGACAGTTCCTCACTTTGGAGATCTAAAGTGATAAACCACAGAGGGCTCTTTATTTCCATGGTGTGTTCTGAAAACTGAGGCACAGAGCAGCTCAGATATCAAACCTACAGTTAGGCTGAGACTTGCACCGGAATCTGTTGGAGTTTCTGTCCATTCATGACAAGACTTAGTACAGCAACTCTTTCCATGACATGGTACAACGTTTTCAGAGGGAGGGAAACCTCTTATCAGAGTCAAAGGAGAGTTTCTGTGATAAGAGCTCACTGTAAAATGATAACGGCAGCAGCAGGGCTTGGTGTTACCTCCTCGGTGATTCAGGATGCTGGACACAGAAGTGCCATTAATCAAAGGGACACAGAACTGCCATTAATCAAACCTGATGGCTGTGAGCCCTGGAACAATCAGATATTCGGGGCTGATATCCACAGGGAAAATGTTTCTGAGGAAAGAGTTTAAGGACAGAGCAGCCCTGTGTGACCATGTTCACAGGGGTCTGAGGATGAGGGAACAGACGAGGATCTGACTCCATGTTTCAGAAGGCTGATTTATTATTCTATGATATATATTACATTAAAACTATACTAAAAGAATAGAAGAAAGGATTTCATCAGAAGGCTGGCTAAGAATAGAAAAAGAAAGAATGATAACAAAGGTTTGTGACTCGGACAGAGTCTGAGCCAGCTGGGCTGTGATTGGCCATTAATTAGAAACAACCACATGAGACCAATCCCAGATGCACCTGTTGCATTCCACAGCAGCAGATAACCATTGGTTACATTTTGTTCCTGAGGCCTCTCAGCTTCTCAGGAGGAAAAAATCCTAAGGAAAGGATTTTTCAGAAAAGATGTCTGTGACACCCCAGCACAAAGATTGCTCAGCCAAGGTCAGGGAGTCCCTGCAGGACTTGCTGGCCCAGAGAACGAGTTTGTGTGTTTGTTCAGGGAGGAAAACAAAAAGCAAACTCCTCTGTAGTGCCTGCACACCCTACACTGCCCTGGGACCTGGAGTTTGGGTGTTGGAGCAGCATCACCATGTGCAGAGAGGTCCTGGCTCAGGCAGCATTCCCTGCATTGCTGAGATGTGCTTTTCAAGGCTCTCTGGCTTTGGCAAACGCTGACAGAGATGTCAGAGAGTTTCCTGCTCCCTGAGCACTTGGTTTGTTTTGGTATTAAAATTACATGGTGACAAGAAAACATTTCCTTGGGCTTCCGTCCCTCTGATGATTTCCTTGTCTCAGAGCCAAGGTCCTGAACTTGATCCTGCCCTCTGCTGCAGGAAGGAGCTCACAAAGTGCAACCCAGACCTCACATGTCACTGAAGGAGCCTGAAAAATTGCTCTGAGCCTGCTGTGCCAAAGCCCCAGGCAGTTAAAAACTTGATCCTTAGGATGCAATTCCCTTTCAAGCTCCCTATCAGCTTGGAGGGATGCAGATATCAGTGTTATCTTTTTTTGTCCCTTTTTCTTTCTCTTCACCTATCTCCAGACCTGATAGCGCTGTCAGGAGCCAGCTCAAATGTACTGGTGAGATTCTCAAGACAAAAAGTGGCAGGGAAAAGTCCTGGATTTCAGGTCAGGGATTTCAGATATCCAGCGTGTTTGAGTGGAGCCTTGTTGGCATTAAATGCTGATTTTCCTTCCCCCTTGGGCAGTGGCAGGGTGTTGGGCTGTCTCCTGCAGAATTCTGCCTCTTGTAAAGCCCTCTGGAAGTTCATCCCTGGATTATTGCTGCCACTTTCCTATGGAGCAGCCCGTGCTCAGAGGATGCTGCAAGCCCCTGAGACTGGCAAACGTCAGGCGGGAATTCCATTCTTTGAAAAATGGAAAGGAAAGGAAAGGAAAGGAAAGGAAAGGAAAGGAAAGGAAAGGAAAGGAAAGGAAAGGAAAGGAAAGGAAAGGAAAGGAAAGGAAAGGAAAGGAAAGGAAAGGAAAAGGAAAGGAAGGAGGAAAGGAAAGGAAAGGAAAGGAAAGGAAAGGAAAGGAAAGGAAAGGAAAGGAAAGGAAAAGAAAGGAAAGGAAAGGAAAGGAAAGGAAAGGAAAGGAAAGGAAAGGAAAGGAAAGGAAAGGAAAGGAAAGGAAAGGAAAGGAAAGGAAAAAGAATTTCAAAAACCATGGTGCTTTTAAATATTAACTGTATCAACTGCTAACCCTGCTGGCTCCTGAGGACACTTTTGTGTTTTTAAGTCACTTTAGAAAGTGAATTTGGACTCTCAGAGTTGAAAACACTGCCCTGGGTTTTAACTAAGAGCTCATCGTGGATGCACAGCGTGTGCTGTGCAACTGCAGGAAGAATAGAGACATCCGTGTGTGTGTCTGTGTGCACCAGCCTAATTATCCTCAACAAGCAGAGTCATCAAAGGAGCTGTGCCTCAGCAGCTGACAGAGATTTGGATTCCAGCTCCAAGGCTCTCTGCAGCCTTTGTGCTCCACAATGGGCTGCAGTGCCACGCCAGGGCTCCCTCAGCCTGCTGCCTCAGGTTTGGGATTTTCTGTTTTTCAGACTCTGTGCTGCTTTAGTGTGTGGGTCTGGGTTCCCATCAGGGGATGCTGAGCTCTGTGCACAGAGCAGGGAGACAAAACAATTCCTGCTCCAGCTGGGCACCAAGGACAAATGATCCAAATCTCAGCCCAGGAGCACAAACACCGTGGGCTGGAGAGAGAAAAACAAGCAGGGTGGGACTGCAGGGGCTAAAGCTGGAATGGGACAATGAACTGCAAGATGCAAATGGAGCAGAACTGATCAAAGGGAGAGACCCCGTGACCAGCTGGGCATTTTGGTTCATCTTGGGTTCATTTTGGGACCATTTTGGTTCCTCTTGGGTTCATTTTGGGACCATTTTGGTTCATCTTGGGTGCAGCCCTGGCTGGGCTCTTGTGCTGCCCAAGGTGCATCCATGGAGGCCTTTTAATAAATCCCTGCTTTATTCTGTAACTCTCTCCAGCCTCTGTTCTAGGGCAGCCTGCACAAGGCATCAAGCCCCTCTAGAAACACAGAAAAAGGAAAAGGAAAAAGGAAAAGAAAAAGGGAAAAAAAAGGAAAAGGAAAAAAGAAAAAGAAAAAAGACAAAGAATAAAAGAAAAAGAATCCTGAGTTTTTCTGTCCCCACCACGTTCTCTGCTGCCTGGTGGTGCAGAGCGTCTGAGGCTGGACAGCACAAAAGTGGAAGGAAAAAAACCAGTGAGAAATGGAGGGAATTGCTGGGATTGCTGTAACAGAGTGGCTGACAGGCTGCAGAAACAGTGTTTGAGACCCCTTGGACCTCCTGCCTGTGTTCATAAGGTGCTGTCCCTTCAAAGCCACTCTTAACATTTCTCCTGAAGTTCAGCAAGTCCCAGCAGCCAAAGGTGGGGCATGAGGTGCTCCTGAACACCCACAACTCATGGTGCAGAGCTAAGAGACACCAACCTCTCCCACCTGGGGAGCAGGCGTGCTCCTCCATTCCCTGGGAAGCCCCAGAATTCCCATTTCCCACAGAGATTCCCCAAAAACAGAGTTGCATGTGCAGGTATGACAATAATCTGCCGGGCGTGGTCAGGATTGGAATAAAATTTAAACCAGTAATTATAAATTGAGCCTGGAATGAGGGAGGGAAGATGTGTTTGATGTCTGTGCGTTCCCCAGACACCAAATCTGTGCCCCTGGGGCAGAGCTGTGGCACTGGCAGCTCCTGGCAGGCCAATCCCTGTCAGCAGAACACCTTGGGAATGCTGCTGGAAGGCTGGGGCTGAGCAAACCTTGGGATGTCTGCTAAACCCAGAGACTGGGAACTCTGACAGGCACCCACAGCCTGGCAGGGAAAGAGGTTTTTGTGCTCCACTCCCCCCATCACCCCTGCACTGTCAAACACAGGGCAAGTGCCACTTTTCACCCTTGCGTGGAGTCCTGGTGATGCTCTGCTCCCCATGACTGTGCAGAATTAATCACCTGGGGCTGCTGACTGTGACATCACTTGCCAGTGTAGAGCTGGGGGTGTTTGAGGGACATTTCTCATCCTCTGATGTGTAAAAAATGACAATTTTCCTTCCCTGTGCTCAGTGAAACCCAGCAAGTTCCTCCACGACTCATCCCATCCATGGGATGAGCACACGCTGGAATGGCTGAGACCAAGATGCCCCAAACATTTCCAGGCATTAAATGGCACTGGGCAGACCAGAAACAGATGAGGTGGTGCTGTTTTCCTCCTGAGCTGTTCCCCATTTCACCCCAGTTTTGCACTTTCGGGATGCAAATTTCAAGCTGAGGTGAAACCCCTGTGATCATTTCCCCCTGTGAGCAGAAATCTGATTTTTCTGTACCATAAGGAGGAAAGGTAAACACCCTCCCTGCTCCAGGATCTGACGCTGAATAGGAGCCAGAAAAAGCCTCTGGAGGGGAGGATGGGGAGAAGGAAGGGAGAAGCCAGGCCCTGATCCCAGCACTGCCTCCCAAATCCCTTTTTTCCCCAGTGAGTTACATTGCTGGGTAAATCCGGGCTGTAAGATAAGCACCCAGATAAGCACCACTCCCATTTTCCAGACAAATAAATGCAGCTTGAGACAATACAAGGAGGCTCCTGATGCCAGAGAGAGCACCTGAATTAACATTTGCCATCCACTGGGGACAAAGGGCTCTCCAGAACTGCAGCTCTGAGTGCTGTCAATGATGTCCTGCTCCCTTCTCCCACAATTATATTGGATTTCTGCCTCACAATCGATAGTTCCTCCTGAGAGGAGCCTGCCAAGCCCCAGGAAGTGTCAGCTCACAATCTATTAGCCAGGGATAAGCCAGTTCTCCCAGGCTCCATTCAGAGAAACCTCCAGCTAACCCAGATTTGGAGCTGGTTCTCACTCACATGGGCAACAGGAGCAAGCCTGGCAGCAAATGGAGTTTACAGCTGCACCTTCCAAATCCCATTTCTGTTCCTTTTACAGTCCCTTCATGGTCGTATCATAAATGCACTCAAGTTCTGATGGGGGCAAAGCCTTCCAGGAGTGTAAATCAGCCCAGCAGCATTTCCTTTGTTGGAGCAATAATAACACGCAGCAGCTGAGCATCTTCCCCAGAAATAACCCAGCTTTCATTGCTGGCAAAGCTTCCTTTGATAAATGGGTATTTTGTACCTCTCAGGAATGCAAAAAAAAAGCCTGGGCATAAAAAGAGTCAGCACCAAAGCCTCTGGGAGGGAAAATATAAACCTCAGGTGTTTCACAGCACTTTTATGTGTTGGGGAAATGGAGGATTTTATAAATAATGATTCCAGCTTCCTGCTTGGAGCTGGGGCACAGAATCCTGCTTTTCCAGGCTCATAATCCTGCTTTTCCAGGCACACAATCCTGCTTTTCCAGGCTCATAATCCTGTTTTTCCAGGCACATAATCCTGCTTTTCCAGGCTCATAATCCTGCTTTTCCAGGCACATAATCCTGCTTTTCCAGGCACACAATCCTGCTTTTCCAGGCACATAATCCTGCTTTTCCAGGCACATAATCCTGCTTTTCCAGGCTCATAATCCTGTTTTTCCAGGCACACAATCCTGCTTTTCCAGGCTCATAATCCTGTTTTTCCAAGGACATAATCCTGTTTTTCCAGGCTCATATTCCTGCTTTTCCAGGCTCATATTCCTGCTTTTCCAAGGACATTATCCTGCTTTTCAAGGCTCATATTCCTGCTTTTCCAGGCTCATAATCCTGCTTTTCCAAGGACATTATCCTGCTTTTCCAGGCAGCTGGATCCAGGGGAACCCTGATTATTTGTGTCTCAGGCACATCAGCCAAGCACAGCAGAGCGTGAGTCAGGAAGGGCCCCCAGAGTGGGTGAAGGCACAGGACAGCTGATGCTCCTTCCAGAGCCATCCCTTGTCCTGTTCAGCCATCAGTTAATCTCTAATGAGGTCTGGCTGGGGCTCTGCTCCATCAGAACCCCATCACAGCAACCTGAACCCAGCTGTAGCGGGGGATTTTAAAGTGTTGCTCAGATTTGGTGAAAAGAGTGTGATTTGCAGGGGGAAAACAACCTGCTCCCCCCTGGTGCTGCCTGTTTTCCCCCTGAGATAACATTTTCTACTTGCATGGGGAGGTCAGCCTTTATAGGATTCTTAATTTCATCACCCAGCTTCCCAAAGCTGCTCGCAGAGAGGATTTATATCCCTACAAACACTGATTTTGGGGATCAGTGCATCTTTGCCATCTTTCTGCCCCAAAGCTGCTCACAGAGAGGATTTATCTCCCTACAAACTCCCTGATTTTGGGGATCAATGCATCTTTCCCGTCTTTTTTCCCCAAAGCTGCTCACAGAGAGGGTTTAACTCCCTGATTTTGGGGATCAATGCATCTTCCCCACCTTCCTCTGATTCCTGCCCCAAAGCTGCTCACAAGAGGATTTAACTCCCTACAAACTCCCTGACTTTGGGGATCAGTGCATTTTTCTCATCTTCCTGCCCCAAAGCTCCTCATCCTCGCTGAGATCAAAACACTTCCATCCCCTGGGAACTCCAGGGGATAGGGTGAGGTGCTGGAAGTGCAGAGTGTGCCTGGGATTCAGCTGGACTCACATATTCCTGCTGAAATCTGCCAGCTTTTCTGGCAGTTTCTGGATTTACAGGAGTCTCTGGCACAGCCTGGAACTCCTCTGGAAGTGCCTCCCACGTGGAGGAATTTGCTCCTCACCCTGGCTGTGTCCTGCCAGGTTTCTGCTCTGACTCAGCCTGACCAAGGGCACAGGGACTGCTGAGATCCTTTTTCATCTCCTCCTGGGCAGCTCCAGGGAGCAGCTGCTGATTTCTTTGCTCCTTCTGGGTGTTCAGAGAGCCCCATCTGCTGCAAAGGGAACATTCAAAGGGCAGGGCCAAGTCTGCCCAGAGAAAACGTGACAGCCGGAGGGGAAAATGAGGAATCTTTCACAGAAAGCCCCAAAGAGCCTGAGGGAGGCTGGCAGGGCTGGGTTTGGCAGTAAATTCTGGGATCACAAAGCATGGGGACAGGATTGCCATGTCTTAATATTTCCTCCCTCTGCTCACCCCCACCAATCTCCATGACAAATGCAGATCAAATCCTCCTGGAGCTGCTGCCTGGAGCTGCTGCTTCTCCAAGCAGAGGAGCAGGAGCTGAGGTGCCATGGGATTTCCCTGCATGACAGCTCAGGAATTTTACAGAATTGCTGTCAGCAGCTTGTTCTGGGGGAGAAGGATGGCAGAGATGTCACCTCAGCACCTCCTCACAGCCAGGGGGGCTCTGCAGGTGTCTTGGTTTGGAAAGGCAGGTGTGTGCTAAGAAAGGCAGGAGCCTCCCCTGAAATGGAGAATGTGAACCCTCCCCACCCCTCCAAATTGCTGTAAATTTTAAATTAAGGGGCTCTCAGGCAATAAATATGGGAGCAGAAATAACAGTTCTGTAATAGGGAAGAAAATAAAAGGATAAAATAAACAATGCAGTAACCAAACCAACACTGACAGAGTCAGAACCCAACCTGACACCCTGTGGGTCAGGGTGTTGGCAGCAGTCCCATTGGAATTGTGGCTCAGCCCTCCTGCAGTGTCAGGGGTGGTTCTGCTGGAGCAGGGATCCTGGAGAAAGGTGCAGTCTCTGCCTCTGAAGATCCAGGGGAAGAGGCAGCTGCTGTTCCTCTGGGAAATCCAGTGGAGAAGCCGTGCTGGTGTTCCAGAATCTCCAGATTATATCCAGGCAGGAATGCTTGGCTGGTGTTCCAGAATCTCCAGATTATATCCGGGTAGGAATGCTTGGCTGGTGTTCCAGAATCTCCAGATTATATCCAGGCAGGAATGCTTGGCTGGTGTTCCAGAATCTCCAGATTATATCCAGGCAGGAATGCTTGGCTGGTGTTCCAGAATCTCCAGATTATATCCAGGCAGGAATGCTTGGCTGGTGTTCCAGAATCTCCAGATTATATCCGGGTAGGAATGCTTGGCTGGTGTTCCAGAATCTCCAGATTATATCCAGGCAGGAATGCTTGGCTGGTGTTCCAGAATCTCCAGATTATATCCAGGCAGGAATGCTTGGCTGGTGTTCCAGAATCTCCAGATTATATCCAGGTAGGAATGCTTGGCTCCTCCCTCTGGGCTCACATCTCCCAGTGGGATGCTGTAGTTCTTATCAGCCATGCAGGGACATTCAATGGCTGTTATCAGCAGGTGTCCCCCCTGAGGGAGGAGTGATTGTGGTCACTCAGAGAGACAGATAAGGCAAACTGCCCACCTGACAAAATATAATCTGCCATACAATGGTAATAGAAAACATCTTGCCTTGCAATCTGGAACAGCAGGTGTGGGGAGGGATGAGAGCAGGGAGTGCCAGAGCACCCAACCCAAACCCAGCACCCAAAAACCTCTCATACCTTTGAAGGAGTGTGGAGGACACTCACAGGGCAGTTTTATCCTTTCTGACAGCAAAAAAATCACTTGAAAACCTTCTCAGATCTCACAGGAAGCTTAAATGAGCAACGCAACTGAGCCACCAGTGCAGAAAAAAACCATCTTCCCTGGTTCCTGGAGCCACAGCCAGCTCCAAGTGCAGGGTGCTGCTTTCTTTTGGCTTCAGGAGGGCAGTAACTCCCTGACTCACGGGTGTTATGGAGGATAAATCCATCAAAGATGTGAGCTGTGACAGGGATGGGGCACAGGAGTTGTGTCTGGACCACAAAAAGGGCAGGGTTCCACAAAAAGGGCAGGGTTCCACAAAAAGGGCAGGATTCCTCCTTGGATCACCAAAAGCCAAAAAAAAAATCCCCTAAAAATCTAACTTAGCAGCACATGGGAGGAAGTTGTGTTGCTGGGGTTTGGGTTTATTCGCTGAAAGGAACTAAAAAATTCTGAAATCTGAGGGCTTTGCTGTGTCTGGAAGCCAAGGCCTTTGTGGAAGTCCAGGAGGGATGAGCTGAAGCCAGCAGCCACTCTGGGAAGTCTTGGCTGAGGGATGCTCAATGTCTCTGCAAATTAAGCACCTCCCCGAGCATGAAAGCATTTTAAGGTTTTTGCCTGAGGACACAAAGAGAGGCTCTGGCAGCACTGGGTGGTTTGGATTCGCCATCAGGCCATAAATAACCCCAAAATGTGCTCTTAGGTGGAAATTAGCTGCTGTTCCAGGCATCCGCCTCAACCTTCCACCCACTGGATATTATTTCAATTCTGCTGCAGCACATCCCCAAACCTTGCAGGACTTTTGATGTGACTTTCATTTCGGTAATAGACATGAAATTTTGTGGTTTTTCAGGCTGGATGTAAGTGATGGTGAGGAAGCAATCCTTTTTCCATGCTGCTTTATCTTCCCCTTGCTTGCAGCACATTAGCTCTGAGTGTCAGGAGCACGCAGAGAGTTTATTTGTGGAATATCTCTCTAATCACTGAAGGATCTGAAGCAGCTGAACAATTTAGATGAGCTTACAAAAACGGGATTGAGTGTTGTGATTAGATAATTGTCCCTTTGCTTCAAGGTGTGAGTCAAAGCAGAGACAAGTTTTTGGTTGCGATGAAAATTCCTGAAAACTGTGGCTTTTGTACTGGTGGTGGTGGTAAAACAAGCAGAGAATATCAGCAGCATCCCAGCCAGGTTTGGGAGCTGCTGAGGGATGTTGAAAGGATAAAAATTCCTGTGATTTTTGGAGTTTGGGGCAGAGTATTCAAGGTGTGAGTAGCAGCAGAGACAAGTTTTTGGTTGCAATGAAAATTCCTGAAAACTGTGGCTTTTGTGGTGGTGGTGGTGGTAAAACAAGCAGAGAATACCAGCAGCATCCCAGCCAGGTTTGGGAGCTGCTGAGTGATGGTTAAGGGATAAATATTCCTGTCATTTTTGAAGTTTAGGGCAAAGTTGGGCAGAGGGAATGCTCCCATGTCCCCACATGTGATCCCACCTCAGCGGAGGAACCCAGGATGGATTTTGGTGACAAAGGATCCAGAGGTGCTGCTCAAGCTCAAGCACACGAGCAGCTCTGGGGTCACTCAGCACAGCCTTGGAAGAATTTTGTTTTCAATCCAGTGCAGGGTGGACTCTGCTGGGAGCCCTTTGCTGCTGGACTTACTGTGAGCAGAGCTGCTCAATTCTCTTATCTGGATCAGCTCTCATTTCATTTCCTGGCTGTTGATCAGGGAGGGTTTTTCTCTGCTGTGTTGGCGCATCCTGTTTGGGCTGAAATGTGCAATTCCATCCCCTGGCTCTGCTCACTGCTGTGCCCTCATCTCCTGGTGGAGGAGCAGGGTTTTGAGCACAGGCATTGCCCTGGAGGAGCTGTGGCTGTTCTGCCTTCACTGCGGGGTGAGGAAGGCACAGAAATTTCCAGCAGCTTTTCTGCCATCAGCAGGGTGATAAGTGTTATCCCCATCCCCCTCCACAGCGAGGGGAGTGCAAGGACAGAAGGATGAAGCTTCTGTTTTCCAGACTGGCTGTCAATTTTTCGGGTTTCCACGTGGCAAAGCAGGCGTGTGTGAGCTCTGCCAGGTGCACCCTGCCCTCCTCCAGAACCTTTCCACGGCTGAAATGGGAGCATCCAAAATCTGCACCTGCTCCTGGCTCGTGAGCCTGTCCCTTGTCCAAAGCCAAATCCCCAGTCCCATTTGAGCACACAGCCTGGGATGGGATGCCTGACAGAATCTAGGAATTCAGGAGTTGTTTTCAGTGGTGGTTTGGGGCTAGATTTTAAAAAGGATTCAGGCATCCAGACAGCAATTCCATCCCCTCCTTGGTGATTCTCTCAGCACTGTCTTGGCTGCTCCCACAGCTAAGTTCTGCACTTTCCTGCCTGCCAGATTTGGTTGCATATCTGAACTGGCTCCTCTTGTACCTGTGGTGTTACGTTGCATCTTTTAATTCAGGAAAAAAAATTAAAAATAGAGGTTTATATTCTACCTGGTTCAGGTTAAGTTTTCTCTTTCAATGCTGCTGCTTAAGATCTTCTAACCACGTGGAGGAGGCAGGGGGATCTAACAACCAGCACAAGAGCTTTCTTTCAAGATGCAGATTGCATTATAGGAAGTGAGAGGCAATAATCAAAGGAAGTTCTTCATTCTTGTTATCAGCTCTCCCCGTCTCGTTTCTCACGGCAGCACTCCTGTGTCTGCAGCACAGCCCCTCTCAATTCTCCTCATCCACAGCCACAATCACCTTCCCTGAGCCAGCAGGGAATTTTTTTTTTTTTTTTTTTTTTGCCTTTACCTTTAAACAACTAATTTTCAAGCCCAGCCAAAGACGCAGCTCCTCTCCCTCAAAAATCAATGGCCATCAGAGCTTCCCTTTGTCTGGCCTCTGAAGAGGAATCATTCCCTTGCATTCAGCAGCCTTTGCAAGCATTGATTTCCCTGCCTGCCTTGTGTGCTGCTGATATCCCAGGCAGCTCTGGAAAGGTGATAAGCCTGGCCAGGGGATTGGCAGCTGGTCAGGAGGCCAGGCTGGGAAGGGAAGGTGGAAATGTTTGCAGTGATTGGTGACAACGAATGTCCTGTGCTGATGGCTGAATGGGATCTGCTGGGGCATGCAGAGAAGGACGTGTAGGTTCTGATTTAAGGAAGCCCTAAATGTACATTTACGTGGTCAGGAGGCCAGGCTGGGAAGGGAAGGTGGAAATGTTTGTAGTGATTGGTGACAACGAATGTCCTGAGCTGGTGGATGAATGGGATCTTTTGGGGCTTGTAGGTTCTGATTAAGAAAGCCCTAAACATACATTTACGTGCCGTTGATCTCAGTGAATGGCACAGACTGAGGCAGAGGAATATTTTGTGTGAAAAATGCCAATCACTTGTTTTCAAAATGTTAAAAGTTTAATAGTAATAAAATGGTTTAAAAAAATTAGTAACACACTTAGAGTAAAGCAATTTGGACAATTTGAATTAGGACAATATGAGACAATAAAGACAAAGAGTTACAGATGTCTGGGTACCTTTTTCTGGGCATCACAAGCCCAAAAAAGGACACCCGTTAACAAAGGATTAACCCCTTAAAAACAACAGCCTGTTGCATATTCATACACTTCATACATGATGCATAAATTCCATTCAAATACAGGATTCTGTCTGGTCATCATCAACTTCTTCCTCCGAATCCTAACAGCACCTTCGAGAAGGGCGGGAAGGAGTTAGGTTCTTCTGATAAGAGGGCAATGAATTCTTTTTCTCTGAAAGTTTTAGGTGTCCTGTGGCTGCCATCTCGCTGTGAGTCCTTTCTTTAAACAAAGCATCTTACATAGCATAGTTTCTATTTTAACAATTTTTATAACCTAACACTATATTTAACACATTACTTAAGAGAATTAATACAGCATTACTCTCTAACACAACACATATAACATTCATTTGAATATTTGCGAAAAGCCAACCATAAAATACATGCATTTTTCACATTTTGTTTCTGCCTCCCTGAGCAAGCTGGTTAAGGACAGAGTCATTTCCCCACTCTGCACGTGTGCACACAGCAAACACCCAACCAACCCAGGCCTCAGAGGGTGCTGTGCTTTGCAGGCCCTGCTCAGAGTTTGCAGTGAGCACTGAATTAACCTCGGGTTTGGCTTTCAGGAGGCTCCTGAGTGCCTGTGAGCTCCTCTGCCACCCCAGCAGGCTCCCCGTGCCAGGGGACCCCTCTGCAGAGGTTTGGGGAAACACAAAGAGCAGAAGTGGAGGTGGCCACGGGCACTGGGAGCTCCCAGCCAGCTGCAGAGCACCGCCCTCCCCAGGGCTGCTTCAGCACACTGGGATTTATTATTTCTTTCTTTATTTATTTGTTATTTGTTTATTAATTCATAATTTATTTATTATTATTCAGCACATGTGGTGATTTATTTAAAAAATATGGATATTGATCTAGTACTGATATCCAACTGTGACAGACAAAATCTCTCTAACAGTTTAGAGTTAGAAAGTGTTCGTTTATTGTGGGATAGCTCCCAAATACACACCACAATTTACAGGTGATTCCAGAGCCCTTTTATCTGTACAAGTACTGAATACCCAAAATGCAAATGTGTATTCATAACTTTGGTACATCCCATTCCCAATATGGATATTGATCTAGCACCGATATCCAAAAACTCTCGAACAGTTTAAAGGTAGAAAGTGTTTGTTTATTGTGGGATAGCTCCCAAATACACACCACAATTTACAGGTGATTACAGAGCCCTTTTATCTATGCAAGTATTGAATATCCAAAATACAAATATTCATAACTTTGGTACATCCCATTCCCCACTTCCTACGGCAATTAGTTCAAAAGCTATTAAGCATGTGTAGTTTGTTCCTTGAAATGGGTCGGTGGTCCCTTTCATGGGGAGGGGTCCCAAAATGAGGAAGTAAATGAAGTCTTCCTCGTTCTGACCTTTCTACCTTTTCAATGCAAATCTGACAAATGAGCCCCCATTGGTAGAACTCCCATTCCCCATCTTCAATTGGTTTCAGAACAGAGGAGGCCACAATTGTCTTATGTTCCTGAAAGCTCTTTATCAGTTTCTATATTCTTCATTATAAACCCAGCTAACCCAGCATTGTGCTGACAAGCAATCAATTATTAGTTAACTACTAACTCTTAACTTCATCAAGGCCTACCCATTGATTTTAATAAACTCCAATAAAGCTTATCTCTAACTAAAACCTCAGCTCCTCCAAAATCTCTAAATTCCTTTATTATTTATTTATTTATTTAAGTTTATATAATTATTAATTTATTTTTATTATTAAGTTTATATAATTGATACTTATTTATTTATTTATTTGCATTTATGTCTCAGTGGCCCCTTTCCTCCCCACCACATTCTTCCCAGCCCTGCTCCTCAGCTTTGCCAGGGGGTTTGTGCAGATATTTTCCCTTTTCAGGGTCTCTCATTTTGCAGAATCTCGTATTCCCATGGAGTGGTGGCTCAGAGCACTGAACACACCCCAGGAACACTCCCTGGCTTTCCGTGCATCCCTTCCCTCTCCCAGGAGCACAGCAGGAAACTGTTCCTGCTGGGGCAGGAAACAAAGGTCAGAAGAGTGGAGCTGTAAATCTGCCAGCAGAGCTTATTTCTGGGGTCAGCTCTGTCACAGCAATGCTCTGCTGACAGGTGATCTGGCTGCTGGCCCAGCCTAGGTGAAAAGAACTGTTGAAATACAGGATTTTTGTGGATTTTTGTGCATTTTTGTGTCTTCCTCTCCCCGGCTCTTCGTGACGCACTCAAAGGAGAGGAACAACAATTCTCCTTCTCCTGAAGTGTGCAAGTTTTAGAGCTGCTCTGACCTTTCATAAGTCATGTTCTTCTGGTTTTTTGGATCACTTCTGACTTCTCAGTATCTCCACAATCTGTACAAGCCATAGGAGAGGGGTAGAAGGCAGTGGAGGTCCCTCCTCCCACCCCAGCACTGATATTTGGGTTTTCTCCCTGCTCTGCCTCCCCCCAGTCCCAGGGAAGCTGTCAGGACCCAGCACAGGGGCAGTTTGACTCCTCTGCACTCCTGAACATGGGCAGGGAAAGGAAAAGGCTTCTTCCATCCCTGCAGCACTTCTGCAACTCTCCAGCTCCCCCAAAACATCCTAAAAACCTATCCCAACACAACAGATCTGTAATGCTGAAAATCCCTGTGGTTCCCTAGGGCTGGTAGCTGTGAAAATACACAGAAAATACCTTTTTTCTATCGATATCCAGGAATATGCAGACATTTATCTACACACACAATGTTCCTACAAGACATATTTGACATGAAGCAGCCATTTGTGGCCAGTGTGTGGTTTGCTTTCTTCTGTATTTTTCCCCCCTCTACAGCGCAAACCATCAGAATTAGAAGTAGAAACCATGAGTAGAAACCATTGTTGGTTTGGAAAAGAACATGAAGCGTGACAGCAAACATCACGCAATAAAACTGAAAAATTCGTCTGAAACCCAGTGAATTGTGGTGGAGGGTCTGTGGGGGGAAATGATTCAGCCGCCAGGAAATTGTGTGCAAAAAGCTGCCGCTGGAAACACAAACCTGTCCTAAAACACATCTGTAGGTCCTGCTGACCACACTTGTAGGAGCTTGATGAATAAAATCTCACCTTTGCATGTTTATTAACGTTTCTGTTGGCCAATCCTAATTTTAACTTCCCTCTCTTAGTGCATTTTTGCTTTAACCACAATGTGTGCCACACCATGCACCATCTTCAAAGCACTCCAGAGTGTTTGCTGCTGCTTTTAAGCCCAAAAACTCTTAAGCTCAGACCTCAGGCTGTCCGAACAAAGATCTGCATCAACTCCAGAAGATGCCCAAAGCTCCTGAGCTTTTATTTTAGGTGGCTTAAGCCATATCTAGAAGTATCCAAACCTGAGTTCTGGTTCAGCAGAGAGGACTGAGTTTTATTGGTAAAATAAAGTCAAACTTTCTTCTTTGCCTTTCTCCCCAAAGATATCCAAGCCCTCTATTCCTCAAACACTCATGTGGGTGCTGCTTTTATATTTTTATTGAGAGACCTTGGAGAAAGCATGGACATGGCCTTAACTCTCTTAAATGCATTTGGAAGAGTTTAGTTATTAATCTTTGTGTAAGTTTTGGCAGTTGGGTCGGGTAGATTTAAACTCTGGCCTTCAGGAGGGATTAACAAAGCCATGGTTCATCTGGGCTGGGCATTTCCTTGCCGTGAGCCCAGGCACCAGGCTGAGGGCAGGAGTGTAATGCAGATTTCAAAAATAATATTGCAAAGACACATGAAATCAATGGCAGCAGAGATCTGTTTGCAATTAAATCATAGCAAGGACAGTTTAAAATCTACATTCAATCTTACTGATGTTTGAAGGGAAAGGAGAGATCTGAGGACACAAGTTACTGCAAGCAAGATCTGGGTGGGTATTATTGAGTTTAATTCCTTCTTGATGGCAAGCCAAAAGGCATTTAGCAGAAGTGGGAAATCCCCCTTCCCCCTTTGAGATAAAAAAATTATCTCAACATCTCCGTGTGAGAGTCTTATCTGCCTGGGATTCCCCTGCTCTCCTGGCTGCCAGCCTGCCACACTTCCCTGTAAAACACTCTGAGCTCAGCCTTGCTGGAACAGCCCAGAAATTATTCAGGAGGAGCAGGAGGGATCCATTCCCGGGCAGAGCAGGGATGTGGCTGTGCTGAGGGATCCATTCGCGGGCAGAGCAGGGATGTGGCTCTGCTGAGGGATCCATTCCCGGGAAGAGCAGAGCAGGGATGTGGCTGTGCTGAGGGATCCATTCCCAGGCAGAGCAGGGATGTGGCTGTGCTGAGGGATCCATTCCTGAGCAGAGCAGGGATGTGGCTGTGCTGAGGGATCCATTCGCGGGCAGAGCAGGGATGTGGCTCTGCTGAGGGATCCATTCCCGGGAAGAGCAGAGCAGGGATGTGGCTGTGCTGAGGGATCCATTCCCAGGCAGAGCAGGGATGTGGCTGTGCTGAGGGATCCATTCCTGAGCAGAGCAGGGATGTGGCTGTGCTGAGAGATCCAACCCGAGCAGAGCAGGGATGTGGCTGTGCTGAGGGATCCATTCCTGAGCAGAGCAGGGATGTGGCTGTGCTGAGGGATCCATTCCTGAGCAGGGCAGGGATGTGGCTGTGCTGAGGGATCCAACCTGAGCAGAGCAGGGATGTGTCTGTGCTGAGGGATCCATTCGCGGGCAGAGCAGGGATGTGGCTCTGCTGAGGGATCCATTCCTGAGCAGAGCAGAGCAGGGATGTGGCTGTGCTGAGGGATCCATTCCTGGGCAGAGCAGAGCAGGGATGTGGCTGTGCTGAGGGATCCATTCCTGGGCAGAGCAGGGATGTGGCTGTGCTGAGGGATCCATTCCCGGGCAGAGCAGGGATGTGGCTGTGCTGAGGGATCCATTCCTGAGCAGAGCAGGGATGTGGCTGTGCTGAGGGATCCATTCCTGGGCAGAGCAGGGATGTGGCTGTGCTGAGGGATCCATTCCTGGGCAGAGCAGAGCAGGGATGTGGCTGTGCTGAGGGATCCATTCCTGGGCAGAGCAGAGCAGGGATGTGGCTGTGCTGAGGGATCCATTCCCGGGCAGAGCAGTGATGTGGCTGTGCTGAGGTGTGATGGTGTTCACAGGGGTCTTAGGATGAGGGAAGAGACGAGGATCTGACTCCATGTTACAGAAGGCTTGATTTATTATTTTATGATATATATTACATTAAAACTATACTAAAAGAATAGAAGGAAAAGTTTCATCTCAGAAGGCTGGCTAAGAATAGAAAAAAAAAAATTATAACAAAGGTCTGTGTCTTGGACAGAGTCCAAGCCAGCTGACTGTGATTGGCCATTAATTAGAAACAACCACATGAGACCAATCACAGATGCACCTGTTGCATTCCACAGCAGCAGATAATCAATGTTTGCATTTTGTTTCTGAGGCCTCTCAGCTTCTCAGGAGGGAAAATCCTAAAGAAGGATTTGTAATGAAAAGATGTCTGGGACACTGAGGGATCCATTCCCGGGCAGAGCAGGGATGTGGCTCTGCTCTGAGCCAGCCCTGGCATGAGCAGAGTTCCAAACCAGCTACAGAGCCCTGGTGCAGTGGGATACAAACAAATCCCTGATTCCTTGGGTTCTGAGCTGAGCTTGTTCTTGGATGGGTAATAACAGGGAATTGGGAATGGAGGGGAAGCAATACAGGAATGGCTATAGCATCATATGACAGTTTTGGATGCCTAATGACACAATTTTGGATGCTTAATTACGCAATTTTGGGATGTCCCATCTTCGGGACATCCTAACGCCTAAGCCAAGCACCATTTGCATCAAATTCTGCATCAAATGATGGTGCTTGGCAGCCAGCTGGACCCTCCCAGACACAGCCAAGCTTCTAAAAGGGGAAATCCCAAAATGATGACGCTGCTGCAGAACCACCCTGCTTTGGGAGCAGAAAACTCCATAAAACAACCCCTGAGACCTGCACAACACACCTGAGCCACTTGGTCTGGGATTTAAGTGGTCCCAAAGACGGATTATTCCATCCTCTGTCCCATGGGCTGTGTATTCCCTCCTCTGTTTGAGCTGTGAGCACTTCAGGGCAGGGATTGTGCCCCGTCCTCTGAACAAAGAGCAGCTTGAGGCTGAAGGACGAGGCTGAAGGACATCAGGGCATCTCCCACCCTGCACATTTCAGTATTCCTGGGCAGCCTGGCTGTGAGCAGCAGAGTTCAGCTCTTAAACTGACAAAAAACATGAGAAAATATAATAAACAGCCCATGAGAAGGGGTTGGGTGATGTGGGTGGTGTAATTTAAATTTTTTTTCTAATTTTTTTGTTAAGCCCCAGTCACATTTCAGTCTCTTGACTGTTGGGTTGAGCCGTGGTTTAGTGAGGATGGATGGTTTGTTCCTGTGGACAAGGATGGAGCAAACATCTGAACAAAAGTCAGGGCATCTCCCACCCTGCACATTTCAGCATTCCTGGCTGTGAGCAGCACGGAGTTCAGCTCCTAAACAGACAAAAACCATGAGAAAATACAGTAAACAGCCCTGTTTATTTGAGGTGGGTTGGATGAAGTAGGTGGTGTCATTTTTAATGTTTTTTTTGGGGTTTTTTAGCCCCAGTCACATTTCAGTCCCTTGACTGTTGGGTTTTTAGTGAGGACGGATGGTTTGCTCCTGTGGAGAAGGATGGAGCAGTGGAAGAAACACCACCCTGTTAGTTGTGAGCAGATTTTCCACCCCTGCCAAGCTCCCATCTGCCACCCAGGAGGGGAATGAGGCTGCCAGGGCTCCTCTGCCTCCCTGCTTTGTTCCAGGCAAGCTGCAGTGTGAGCTGACACCCTGCTCAGGTGCTGTGCCTTCAAAAGAGCATTTTGGTGACTCCTCAGAAATGAGGAGCTCCGGGGTTTGGCTGGGGGGGTGTGTTGTTGGGAATTGTCAGCCTGGGGGCTGGGATTGCATTTTTTTTTTGGTGCTGGAAACAGGGGGAAGTGGTGCTGTAAAGATCAGGAGATTCCCTCTGGTAGCACAGCGCAGTGCCACGTGCTGCTTGCTCTCTGCTGAGGCTTTCGGGGCTCAGAGAAATGCAAAACTCACGGCAGCTCTCACCGTGCCCCACTGACAGCACAGGAAGTGGTTCTTTGAGTGTTTCCTACTCAGCTGCACGGAGGAAACACTGCCAGGGCAGGGACTCCCCAAATGTCACATCTGAGGCGCAGAGCGCAGGGCTGAGGGGAATTGTGTCCACGGGGGACACCCCCAGAGCATCCCAGACTTGTGCCTGCCCCAGAACCACAGAATCATGGAATGGTTTGGGCTGGGAGGAGCCTAAAAGATGATTTCTTCCAAGCCCTGGCTGGATGGCAAGCGCTGAATCATGATTTTGTTTCACTTGTGGAGGTGGAATTATAAAAGATAATGCTTATAATGTTTCGTGTCACTATAGGACACAAAATAACACGACCTGGACACGCTGCTCTTTTCAAAGTAAAAGAGGTTTTTCATTTCTAATTCTAACATTTATAAATTTCTAAAAGTGACAGTGGATTGGAGGATGAAAGTAGCACCTCTCCAATAACACTTAGACAAACCAACAGTCTATCAAATTTCTCCTCCTCCATAAAAGAATACAAACCAATAAGTGATTTACATAAAGTGTGTAAAAAAGTTTGTTACCAAAATGTAAACGTCAAAAAACTTCAAGAATCTTTAAAAAAATCAAAACAACAAAAAGTCAATGTGGATGCAGGATTGGATTCAGTGATCTCAACTTTCCAACCTAAATGACTCAGGGGCATGGGGAAAATGATGCCAGAAGTATGAGCTGAAATCCTCTCCTTTTTTTGGGGGAGTCCTGTCCCCACCAAGCTGTGAGCACAGAAACCACCAAAGAAGTTTGTTGGGTCTTTCAGCTCGTTTTCTCTCAGAGTTCAGTCCTGATGTGGTGGTAAAAACAGCAAAAACTTGGTTTTATCTGATGTGGTGGTAAAAACAGCAAAAACTTGGTTTTATCCCCATTTGCAAGGCCAAAATTAGCAGAGCCCATTAAAACAAAAAGCAAAACACATTCAAGGATATTCCTCTGCTGATAAAACCCGAATTAATGCTATAAAGGTACTGATATACTAAACACATGAAAATCAGAATTTCCTGGGAGCAGCTGGGCCAGAGTGTGGCTGTCGTCACTGCAAAAGTCTTTGGAGAAAAGGAGAGACAATTCCAGGAGTTTGAACCCTTCACCATGTTAATAACATTCATAATGTGACTCAGTCAGATGCTTCCATCCCCAGTGAGCCTGGATAATTCCAACATGAAATTTTCCTGTGTTTGCTTCCTCCTACTCCTCCTTCTGAATGATGTCCCCAGCATCCTGCCACAAACATTTCTGCTTAACTCTTTGCCCTGAATGTATTATCACCCACAAAAAGACAATGCCTGGGGCAGCAAACAACAGGAGCAGAAGGAAGATGAGATGTGTTTTTATTTCTTCTAATATTCAGCAAGCAGAATGGGAGAATTCTCTCATTCCTTGTTCTCTTGCTGAGTTATTGTGCGCTAAGTTTAGCTGCTGGACCCATTTGTGCTGTGGTTTTTTCTCTCTTAATGAGGGTAATGACAACCTGAGACAGCAGCCTGGAGTTCAATCCACCGAGAGCTGCAAAGCATTCAGAAAAACTCAGGAAATTGGGTGCAGGAGCTCTGCTTCCCCTCAAACCATGGAAAATCCACCTTTATTCTGAATGATTTCCCTTTAAGTCATTAAACACGTAACTGCAACACAGACACACTCAAAGAAATTATTTCAGGTTATTTCTGGCACTGTGTGGGAGGCGGGTGGGGGATGAAGTTGATACTCGGTGGTTGGAGCAGCCTTTAGCCTTTGCATCTCCCCCTGCTCTGCACTTTGGGGTCTTTTCAGCTCCTCTATCTGTGCACGGGAGCTTTGGGGTCTTTTCTGCCCCTCTGTATGCACAGGAGCTTTTTTTGGGTTTTTTCAGCCCCTCTGCCTGCGCACAGGCACTTTTTGGGTTTTTTCAGCCCCTCTGTCTGTGCACAGGCACTTCTTGCATTTTTCAAACTCCTCTGTGTGCACAGGAACTTTTTGGATTTTTTTCAGCCTCTCTGCCTGAGCACAGGAGCTTTGGGGTCTTTTCAGCCCCTCTGCCTGTGCACAGGAGCTTTTGGGGTCTTTTTTTGACTTTTTGTGGACACTTTTGTGTCCGTTTTTTGTGGCCACACCACCCTGGTGTTTTCCTTTCCCTCTGGGAGTTCCTGAGCTCCATTCCAGCAGGGATCTTCCTTTGGCTCAGGGATAGAGTTTTCTGAGGAGGCTGAAGGAGCTGAGCAAGGCTTGGCAAAGCCAGGTGGGTGGGATTGGGGAAGCTCCCACCTCAGGGTGCTGTGAAAATATGAAGTGTTAAGGAAGAAAAGAATCACCTGGACTTTGCTGAGGCACCTCCAGGAGGGAGCTGTGGGCACAGCAGGGAAATGCAGAGCTGCCCTGAGGGAATTAAGGGAATAAAATGGGAATTTTGAGTGGATCCCAGACCTGGGACTGGCACCCAGTGCTGCTCCCCACATGATGGGGATGATGATGATGATGGTCCCTGCCAGAGCTCCCTGCTCCCGGCACTCTGCCTCCAAACCCTGCTTTCAATCCGTGCAAAAATTAAAGAGAAAAAAACCAAAGAGCCCTTCCCTGAGCAGCCAGAAGGGAATGCAATTAAAGTGGCCTCATGAAGCTCATAAAGGCTAATGCATGGAAATAAGCAGACAAATTAGGAGGGAGCATTAGGAAGAACATTTCTAATTGTGAGGTCGGCTGGCCCCGTTCCTTCAGCTGGGCTGGAGAGGGAAATAAAGGGATCCTACTGGGAACAATTCTGGGCAGGATGAGTAAGATGGAAACTCCTTCTCTACAATATAATGCACTTTTTCAGCCTCTCTCCAGAAATCCAGCCACGGTTTCTGGCTCTTACTTGTGGACCTGTGTCCTTCAGGAATTAAAATCTTCTTTTGTTTTGGCTGAGCTGTTTTCTCTCTCCCCTCTGGATGTTTCCTTAGCAGAAGATTTCATGCAGGTTTCTGATTCAGGAGAAAATAGGAATATCTCCCATCCTTAAACTCTCAGGCACTGCTGGGATTGCTCTCCAGCTCCTGCTGACATATTTGGCTCTTCTTTTGGGTTTGTTTTCAGAGCTTGGCTGCTGCTGAATTACAGAAATACCACATGCACAGAGGAGAAAAAAAAAAACAAACCCAGCACCTTGTTCTCAGTGTTTCCTGCCACAAGTCAGATCTTCTGCCTGTCCTGACCTTCTTTCCAAGCAGTTCTTGTGTGGTTCTTGGAGTGAAATCTGGGAAACCTCCATCCCCAGGCTTTGGGTTCTTAGGATCACCCAGCAGCTGCCTCTTTTCCAGACTGTAAATCAGGAATATCCCATTGGTGACCCAGCAAAAAACCCAACAAGATTTCCCATGGGAAATAGTGTGGGAATTGGGGTGTTACAAATGGAGCAGAGATTAAATCTGGCCCAGGGTTGTCGTGCCTCAGTGGGGAATGTGAAATGAATATGAAAATATGAATATGGATACCAAAGTGCATTTTTATTCTGGATTTTTATTCTCATCTCTTCCAAGGCAGCTGCAGGGCAGAGGGATGGACAAATAGTAGCATTATTCTGGAGTGTGTGTGTGTGAGTACATCTCACACGCTCAGGCACAGGGAAGGAATCATGAGATGCTGCTTAAATAAGCCTTTGTGCAATTTTTATCTACGATTTTCCACTATGACTCACCATCATTTACATGTTATCTAACACTGAGAGTCGCAGGTTTAGGTTCCTTTCTGTTCTTCGTGGGGAAAGAAAAAAACAAAAAAAATTACAAAAAAAACCCCTTTTTATTGGAATAATTACCAATATAGCTGGATGGGACATGCCTGAGCTTGTCTGGCTCTTGATGCTGAGCTAAATAATGGCAACTGTGCTGTTTCACCCCAGAGACACTTTTTGCCGGCTGGATGTGTGGTGTTTCAATGAGGCGGAGGGGAAATTTTCCAGAGTAGAAATCCATTTTGATTTAGGTAGAACGTACATCTTTAAGTATGTAGCTTGCTGTGTAACCTGACTGCAAAAGCCCAGGCTCAGAGAAACTGCTTCAGTGAAGGACAGAGATAAGGCAGAGAGATACAGAAGGTGACAGAGACAGACTGCTGTGAGAGCAGGCCAACCTGACCTAGGAGGTCTTTCTGATGAAGAAGAACTAGCAGCAAATGTCATGCGAAATTCGTAAAAATGAATATATATGAACCTATTGTGAAATTGTATGGATATGTATTTGAGAGGGGGATAAAAAGGGACCTGAAGTTCCCAAAAGTACACATGTCATTTTAGGGGAACGATTCCCACATGTGTCCAGCACCACGATAAACATACCGGCTTTACAACTTCCACAAAAGTTGTGGAGTTTTGTTTATCTCCACAAAACATCACCCCCAGACACTTTTGGCTGCACCCCACAGACACTTTTGGCTGGCTGGGTGTGTGGTGTTTCACCCCACAGACACTTTTGGCTGGCTGGATGTGTGGTGTTTCACCCCACAGACACTTTTGTGCTGCTGTGCACATGGAGATAAATCCAGGCCTGCAGGAGCTCTGGTGGTGCTGGGATGGAGCTTCCCCCCATAACAGGGGCTGCTCCTCAGGTTTCCCTCTGTAGAGAAGCTTTAAGGTGATGGTGAAGGAAAGGAGTTGGTTCTGATGGAGGGTTTGGATCCAGAGCTTTATTCTGGCCCACAGGCCTCTGAATGCAGCACCAGCTCCCACAGAACTCCCTGACCCCGTGGTTGCTGCTCCTTTGAACCCCGGGGAGAGGGGCAGGGAAGGGGTAGGGAGCCACCAACTGTGGAATTTTTCGTCACTTGTGGTCACCAAGCGAGGGAAGAGATGAGAACCTTGACTCCATGTTTCAGGAGGATGATTTGTTATTTTATGATATTACATTAAAAGAAAACGATGTACTAAAGTGATACTAAAAGAATAGAAGAAAGGATTTCATCAGAAGGCTGGAATGGAATGGAATGGAATGGAATGGAATGGAATGGAATGGAATGGAATGGAATGATGATAAAATCTTGTTACTGACCACAGAGTCCGAGCCAGCTGGGCTGTGATTGGCCATTAATTAGAAACAACCACATGAGACCAATCACAGATGCACCTGTTGCATTGCACAGCAGCAGATAACCATTGTTCACATTTCGTTTCTGAGGCCTCTCAGCTTCTCAGGAGAAAGGATTTTTCATAAAATATGTCTGTGACAACCAAGCAGGTACAGGAGGGGAGGTCTCAAGGGACAAAGGACACCTGGATGGCCCAATGCCCCCCGGGGGTAGAGGGCATCCTTTGAATCTGCCAATCACTTGAAACCCTTCTGGAACTCCAGGACTGACAGACAGTGCTGGGAGGGAATAGGAGAGGTGACTGACACAGCTGGCAGGGAATTACCAGGGGAGGGACCCGAGGTTCTGTGGTAAACCCTGAAATCACACCACAGCACTTTTTGGGGGAGGCTTCTGCAGCTGGAAGGAGTTAAAGCTGGGCTGGAATCGCTGTCAGCAGCCCGTTGTGTTGGGAAGAGCAGCAGTCACCAAAATACATTTCAGCCTGGGGCTGCAGGAACAATGCCTGCATTGTGGTGCCGGCACAGCACTTGGCACCCAGATAAGGCAGAGAAAATCAGGTTTTGTTGATCAGGAAGTGATGGAATCCATTCAAAGGTTATTGTTTGAGGGCCTTTTGAAGCCAATTCCAGCCCTTTGGGGCAGTGGTGTTACCTTTCCTATCCCTGGGGGATGACAAAGCCAACCTGCCTCCAGGTGACCTCCCAGCAACCCATCCCAAAATCTGCCATTGATTTTTAATAATTCTGGGGAACTGCTACAAAGTTTTAGAGCTGGAGTTTCTGAGGTTTTTTTCTCTCCATCCTGTACCTACTCCAACAGAAATCTCCACAAAACTCAGGGTCTGACTAAGGACAGAAACTCCTGGGCCTGGCTTAAAGATTGAGATTTAATTATTAGAACGTTAAAACTTGAGATTTATTTTCATTCCTGTAAGGATTTAGGACACACTGAAATTGTTTTCTTAAGATTTTCTTGTCAGGCAGGAAGGACATGGATTGACTTTGCCTTTTCTAATGAAACTCATTGCTTCTGAAATAATCACTTGATATTAGGAGCTGTGCCATTCAAACATCAACAGCAGCAAAAAAGAGATGAAATTACAGGAGTGAGGAGCTTGAATAATACAAATGTGAAAAGGCTTTTAAAATTCTTCAAAGGTGATTATATCCTCCACACTTTGCTGATTTTTTTAAGTACCTGATTTCATTTGAAGCACTTCCCTTATAAATTACAACACTTAAAAACCTGCTGATGTTGCCTCCAATACTTACAAAAACATCAATTTTTTTTACTTTTTTTTCGCCCATTTTATCTCAGTTTTCCTTGGACAGATAATTTCAGGCAATAATTTCTTCTTTTGAACCTCAGAAACAGCAGATTAACTGAGTTAAAATTACTGGGGGTACAGTGCAGAGCCTGCAGAAATTTTCAGTTTGTTTTGCAACAGAAAGTTTATTTTCTCTGATTTTAATTAACTTCACACCTGGCATTTCTAATTTTAAGCCAGGTTCAGCAGGGAGCTGTGGAATTTCACCCACTTGTCCAAAATTCCCACACCTTTCATTAGAAATGTTCAGGCCGGAGCCATTTGGAAGCCACTGGGAATTTTTTTTTCCAGCAGCTTTTGGAAGAAATTCTATGGTAACCTAAAGGAAAGCAACAACAGGCAAAGACCTCCCTACCTCTATTTTGAGCAGAGGATAAAATGCACCCAAAATAAATAGATTTGTCAACATCAAGCAGCAGAATAGGAGCAAATCCAGCATGAGATTGAGTTATTCCAACCCCCTCAGGACTTTAATAATCCTGCTTTTCCTGGAGAGCTCTGCAAGGAAGAAACTTCTCCATTAGAAAAAAGCAAATTGGTCTCATTTCTTTTTGGCCCCATCCAATCCATCTGGGTGCACACAGAGCTGGGATTTCAGGCTGCAGATGATGGGAAAATTCACCCTGATCTTGGCGAATCACCCAACAATAGAAGTTCTGTGTTTGTGTCAACATCCCAGAGACAAAAATAAGGGAAAACTCAGAGAAGCATAAATGTGTTCATATCCAGAGCAGTCTCCACAAAGAATACTTTGTGCAGGCTTTTTATTGTTGTTGGAGTCTTTTTTTTCCCCCCTCTCTTTCCCAGAAGCATCAGCAGTTCCTTAGGCATGTAATTTATGAGAGGCTAAAATCTAAATTATGCATCAAAAAGGGAGAGATGCAACTTGAGGGTAATAACACATTGCAAAAATAACTTCAAATGCGTCGTTCAGAGCAGCCTATAGCAGTGCCCAGTCAGCAAAGGCAGCAGAGAAGTAAAAATTACTCTTCCTTACATTAAAAAAAACTCATGTGGAGATCTTTATTTTTAAATCTGACAGCAGCAGAGTTGGATCCTGGAGCCCTGGATCCATTGGGAGGGGTGATCCTTCAGAAATGCACTGAACATTATTAAATAATGCAGGAAATCGTGTTTCAAACTGAAAAGTTTCTTTTTTGGGTTTAACAGACAGAAAAACTCTAACACAGCCCAGGGCTGATGTTTGTACAAATAAAAGTCCCTTGAGAAGTCTGAGATCCCTTTTTGTCCTCCTTGAGCTGCTCTACACCAACTACAGCAGGGATGGACCTTCCCCTGAATTTCACTGCACTTTGGGGTGGTTGATCTTTCCTTAATAATTTTTTATCCAAAAATTTATTAAATTATTATACAATTATTGTTATTATAATATTGTTATTATATTACAATAAATACTGTTTATTCAATTTTTATAAAATATTATCAAAATTATTATAAATAAATTATTTTAAAATTGTTATAAAACCCTTAAAGTTTTAAAACTTATTATTTAAAACTTATTACTAACAACTTAATTATTAAAAATTCTTTAATCAAAAATATTTTTTACAAAAGGTATTTAGTTGAAAATCAAGAAATGGCGAGTCAAACTCACCCTGGGGAGTGCAGGGACCAGGCTGGGAATAATTTACCTTGCACAATTATTTATTTTCTGCCTGCCTGTTGTAATTAGAGAGGTTTGCACTGTGATTTTTGTGAAGGAGCCCTGGCATCGCACCACCCATGGAGGAAAAAAGGGATGGGGCACTGCAAAAAAAGGCAGAGGGGAGGAGGAATTTCACATAAATTGAGGTGGCAGCAGCTGATATTCATGTCTGGGTTGCATCTCACTCTTTTTCCCAGCCCGTGAATCATTTGAGCTTTTTGGAAAGGCCCCCAGAGCACAGCAAAGGTGCCCTGGGGCTGGGACAAGGCTGGCACAGGTCCCTGCTCAGAGGGGAACAATCAGGGAACAATCCCTGCCTGCCTCCACTGCTGGGCTCTGGAGTGGTTTCCTCTCAGAATTCCCTCCAGGAAAAAAAAAAAAAAGTCAAGTCTGTCCTTGCTGGAGCAGGAGGATTTTGAATTTTGTGCCAGAAAAGGAGGGATCCAGCCTGGAATGGCACCAGGAAAGGGGAAAATGGGGAAATCTGGGCATAACCCAGCTAAAAAGAAAAGGATTCTGCCTGAAATGGCACCAAAAAAAGGGAAAATGGGGAAATCTGAGCATAACACTGATAAAAGGAGGGATCTAGCCTGGAATGGCACCAGGAAAGGGAAAATGGGAAAATCTGGGCATAAGCCAGATAAAAGGAAGGGATCCAGCCTGAAATGGCACCAGAAGAGGGGAAAAGTGGGGAAATCTGGGCATAATCCCCATAAAAGGAAAGGGATTCAGCCTGAAATACCACGAGGAAAGGGGAAAGTGGGGAAATCTGGGCATAACCCTGATAAAAAGGAAGGGATCCAGACTGAAATGGCACCAGGAAAGGGACAATGGGAAAATCTGGGCATAAGCCAGCTAGAAGGAGGGATTCAGCCTGAAATGCTACCAGAAGAGGAAAAATAGAAAAATCTGGGCATAACCCAGCCACAAAGAAAGGGATTGAACCTGAAATGACACCAGGAAAGGGAAAGTGGGGAAATCTGGGTGTAACCCTGATAAAAAGAAAAGGATTCAGCCTGAAATGGCACCAAAAAAGGGAAAAATGGGGAAATCTGGGCATAACCCAGCCACAAAATGAGGGATTCAGCCTGAAATGGCTCCAAAAAGGGAAAATCTGGGCACAACCTGGGGGTGACACAAATCCACCCTCGCTGTTGTCCCACTGTGAGCAGCTGGCACCCAAAATAAAAGGCAGATTCTGCTCTGGGGGCCCAGATGGAGCCCGTGCAGCTCCTGGGGATCCAGCAGAGCTCCTGGGGATTGCTGCCAGCAGAAATGCAGGAGCTCAAACTCTGCAGCTCCCCTCAGCTGGCCGGGCAGACCCAAAAATAAAACCCTTTTTTGTTTTTGGGAGTGCTGGATACAGAAAAACAGCAATAAGGAGAGTGATAACTCTGGGAGGTGACCTTGGATGTGCAATTTCTTCTCTCAGCTTTTAGTTTCTCACCAGGGCTGTGCTGGAAATGAAAGCCTTGACTATCACAGCGAGCAAATTTTTATCCTTCACCAATATCAGGGCTCCAGTTAAATGTCAGGGCCAGGGTTATAAATTTTTCCCTCTCTCCTTCTCCTCCTGGGGGTGTGTTTACAGCTCCCAGGGAATGCAGTTGTTGAAATAGCACCAGAATATGTGATCACACCGTCAGGACATCCAACAATAATCACTGATTAAAAAGGAAGAATGAAGAGAGTAAGAGCTGGTGGCAGCGCTGCTAAATGCTGATCAGCGCTGTAAGACAGCCTTTGATTTTTTAAATTAATTATACATTCCCTCATACTTTGTACTGCTGTAGATTTAATTGGACTCCTTATTTTTAGGCAACTCCAGCAAGAGGAAGATAGGATGCAGCTTTCAGCAGCTCAGCTCCAGCCCAATTCTGCCTCATTCAATGCCACTGGGAGCAAAATTAGGCTGATGCTGAGCTGCTGTGAAAGCCTCTGTGCAGCTCAGCACGTTCACCTGCCTGGGTGGAGGCAATTCCACAGGAATCCAGGCAGAATCAGCAGCCAAAAAAATCCCCAAACCCCCAAATGGCACCGAGGTCTGTGTGCAACCCACAGAATTTGCCCTGATCATTCACTTCAGCCTCACTCCACGGGATTTATTTACACCTTGTTTGCCAAGGTGCTTTGCTGAAAGCATGAAATGTTGAACTGCAGAACAAAGAGGATTGCACAGAGAAAAGAGAGGTCTCACTGCATAGAAAAGGTTAAAAGGTGTCCAAGGCCAGGCTGGATGGGGTTTGGAGCACCCTGGGATAGTGCTCAGGGGATGAATTACCATAGTTTTAAGGTCCCTCCCAACCCAAACCATTCTGTGATTCCATGACAAAGGCAAGCCTTGCTCTATCAGCCCCCGAAATTCACTGCAAAGAATTCCTCTTTGAATTTGGGGGCACCAAACCCCCAAATGGCACCGAGGTCTGTGTGCAACCCACAGAATTTACCCTGATCATTCACTTCAGCCTCACTCCACAGGATTTATTCACACCTTGTCTGCCAAGGTGCTTTGCTGAAAGCATGAAATGTTGAACTGCAGAACAAAGAGGACTGCACTGAGAAAAGAGAGGTCTCGCTGCATAGAAAAGGTTGAAAGGTGTCCAAGGCCAGGCTGGATGGGGTTTGGAGCACCCTGGGACAGTGCAAGGTGTCCCTGCCATGGCAGGGGATGAATTAAATTATTTTAAGGTCCCTCCCAACCCAAACCATTCTGTGATTCCATGACTCTGTCACTTACCAGGCAAGCGTTGCTGTACCAGCCCCTGAAATTTACTGCAAAGAATTGTTCTCAACTGACAGATTCTCCTTTCTTGCCTATTTTTCATGAGGTAGCTCTTAAACATTTACCAAAAGGGAAGCTCACACGAGTCTGGGTCCTTCACCATGACCACAGGAGCCTGCAGAGCCAACTAACCTTTAAAAACCAAGAGAGCTTTGCAACCAACCTTTGTAAGCAGCTGCCACTCATTTTATTTATCCATTTTTCTGAGCCCACTCTGACAGGTGGAGGGAGGAAAGCACAGATATTATTTTGAAGTAATAGATATTTTATTATTTATTTTTTATTTTATTTTGTTTTATTTTGTTTTGTTTCATTTTATTTTATTATATATTTTTATTTTATTTTGTTTGGGTTTATTTTACTTTTATTTTATTTTATGTATTATTTTATTTTATTTTATTTCATTTTGTTTCAATTTACTTATTTTTGATTTAATTTAATTTCATTTTGGTTTATTTTACTTATTATTTTATTTTATTTCATTTTGTTTTATTTTACCTATTTATTGTTTTATTTTATTTTACTTATTTAATTTCATTTTGGTTTATTTAACTTATTTATCATTTTATTTTATTTTACTTTGTTTTATTTTATTTATTATTTTATTTTGTTTTGTTTTATTTTATTTTACTTATTTCATTTAATTTTGTTTTATTTAACTTATTTATTATTTTATTTCATTTTACTTTTTTATTTTGTTTTATTTTATTTATTATTTTATTTTATTTATTTTATTTCATTTCATTTTATTTTATTTTTTATTATTTTATTTTATTTATTTACTTATTATTTTGAGCACTGCCGGGTGTTCTCCTCCTTCCTGATGCTGCTGTGAGTGCCGGTGCCTGCAATTGTCCCTGGATCGGTGATTCCCTCCCAGGGCAGGCTGCCTCCTCAGCAGGATGGAAAGAGAAGCTGCAACAGATGGAAAAAGAGGCTCCTTGTGTGTTTAGGAAAGAAAAACTGCACTTCTCAGGCTGCTTTCTAGAGATCAGCCACACACAGAAACGCAGAGAAGATGGGGCTCAGCTCTCAGTTGTTAAAGGGTTTGGGTTTTTTTTAAAGTTTTTTTTTCCCCCATGAATAATTTTAGCAGCACACCCCCACAGCAGCAGCGCTGCCGAGGTGCGGGGGAGAGCTGAGCTCTGGAAATGAGGTGCTGCTCATGGGGGGGGTGTCTGCCTGTCTGTCTGTCTGTCTGTCTGCCAGTACCTGCCTGCAGAGCTCACCCTGCAGAACGAGGGCTCCGAGGTGAGCACCCATCCCACACAGCCCTGGCACGGCAGGAAATGTGTCCCCAGTGCTGGGATGAGGTGTGAGCTGTGGGAAAGGAGGGAAAAAACCACCATGGGAAAAGCCACTTCATGCTCAGGCAGCACAGCTCAGCTGGGAGTCCTCGTGGGCAAAGGTCTGAAGTGAAGGGAAACCCCAAATCTGTCACTGTTTAGGTACCCAAGTGTAGCCGTGATATTTTCTGAAAAACACTTTCCCTAGGATTTTTCCTCCTGAGAAGCTGAGAGGCCTCAGGAACAAAATGTAACCAATGGTTATCTGCTGCTGTGGAATGCAACAGGTGCATCTGTGATTGGTCTCATGTGGTTGTTTCTAATTAATGGCCAATCACAGCCCAGCTGGCTCAGACTCTCTGTCCGAGCCACAAACCTTTGTTATCATTCCTTCTTTTTGTATTCTTAGCCAGCCTTCTGATGAAATCCTTTCTTCTATTCTTTTAGGATAGTTTTAATATAATATATATCATAAAATAATAAATCAGCCTTCTGAAACATGGAGTCAGATCCTCGTCTCTTCCCTCACCCTCGGACCCCTGTGAACACGGTCACACCCAAGCAATCCCAGAACACCCATGGAAATTTTGGCCAAGAAGGTGAAGGACAGGCCTGGTTGTGTCTCTGAGCTCACACACAAGTTTTTGTCAGGAAAAAGGAATGAGGGCTCTGCCCTTATCTATTCCCACCCCATTTCACACCTCTTAGGTGTCAAAAATTAAAATTTTAATGGTGAGAGGAGGGGGAAAAAGGACATTTCATTAGATTGTAGTGTAGCCACATTTCTCCTCACAGAGATTGGCAGAAAATATAGCAATGTGTAGATCTGTAAATTTATAGATTTCAGTGATTACTCTGGCACAGTTTACATTGTAGAGGAAGAACAGAGAATATGTATCTCATGCCACACTGTTCAGATAAGCAGAAATGTATTTTTGATCTATAGAAATTCTAGGCAGGGAGGATGAAGAGAGTATTGCTGTGATGAGAATTGAATAGCATTCTTTGATAGTCCAGGCAGAAAGGACTTCAGGAAGTCCCTGGCTGAAAACCGCCAGGATATCAGATTACTGAGGGTTTTATCCAGCCTTAATGTACATATGCAAGGCACAGTTCTTCCCAAGAATATTTCTGAGATTCACATTCTCTGAACCTCAGAGAAAGGAAAAACAATTGTTATCATTTGTTTGTGAAAAAGCAGAATGCAACATGGAGATTGTTTCATTCCCACAGTGATGGTGTTTTGGTTCCTTGGCCTGTCAGGGCCAAATGTGCAGCCCCACATTTCTCTTCGCAGAGAAAAGCCAGGCACAATCCTTCTCAAGATGTGTTAGAAAGTCTCTTTTCCCAGCCCAGAGGTCGAAGAAGGAGTCAGAACTCTTCATTTCTCGGTCTCAAGGTTGTTTATTGTTCCTTATCTATAAAATTCTTTCTCCTGTCCAGCCGAGGTCTGTTCAGCAGGACAGTTCCAGGCACTCTGCCTGCCCCCAGGGTGGTGTTATCTTTTTATACTAAAAACTCTGTGTACAATATTTACAATTACTTCCCAATACCCATCACCTGTGTTAGACAGTGAGCTTCTACTCTAAACCAATCCCAAAGTGCCACCAGCACAGCAGAAGATGGAGGCCAAGAAGAAGAAGGAGAAAGGCTGGACACCCCCAGATTCCTCCATCTTGCCCCCTGAACCCCCATTCTAAAAACCCCAAAATTCCACATTTTCACCCTGTGATAAATTCCCTATCATTGTACTTAAACTTTCATGGCTTGTAAATCCTCATAGAAAGGTTGGTAATTGCTTCCATGGGTCAAGATCAAAGGCACAGGGGTCTTGGGCTCTGTGCCAAGGTCTCTGAGCCCCCTGACAGGGTCTCCAGTCCTCCAGGGCAGCCAGAGGAATTTCCTGGGTTCCCACATTTTGCCAGACTTTTGTTGCTTGAGGGGATTTTTATGAGCAAACACACCGGCAAAAACCACGCCCCTGTGTTCGTGCCAGCACCAAATCCCCAGGTTTTCAGGCAGCTGAACAAAGTTCCTTTTATCACAGCAAACACTTGGTTTAAAATCCTTGGAAATTGTGCTGGAAGGAAGAAGAGCCCCAAAGCTTTGATGATTTTTAATAACCTTGCAGCACCTGCTTTGCATAAGAGCAGGGCTGGAGTCTGTAAGTACATGCTTGGAGTTAAAGAGATGCATAAGTACTCTTTGGTGTAGGGATAATTACTAAATCCAGGTCTCATTAAAGTCTTCCTATTGCTTTTTTTGGTAATTCACTGACAGATTCTGCAGGATCAGATAGAGGAATAAAAAGGCTCCACACTTAGAGCTGACAGGCCTGAACAAAATCAGGAAAGTATGCAGGGAAATCTTCCCAGTCTGTGGTGAAGTCTTCTCATTAAATTCTTAGATCCTTCTTTATCTCATTGTTTCTCACTTTATCACAATTCTTCATTTCCTGTTCCCTTTTAGGCTTCAAACATATTTATTTTTATGTGGGGTTTTTTAACCCTTCCCTAGTGAGGATTGAAACTTTTTGGAGTCTCTTGGTTAGCTGTTATGTTAAAAAAATCCAGATTACTGAGCCAGACACTGCCGGGCCATTTTTAATATTTATTCTGGTATTAGAGTTTAAAGTCTGGCCACGAATTTACAATTTATCCTGATTATAACAGCAAAATATTTGTACATTTTTATAGCTTTTTTATCACCTGAGGGCTCCAAAGTGACCTGAAGGAGACCAAATTCAGCTCCCCAAACTGAAATGAAGAGCAGAGCTTGCTGCCTCGCTTGCTTTCTCTTTCCCCTGGTGGAAACTTTGACTTCAGCTGTAGCTCAGTGCTGTAACCACACACTTCAAACCCTCTGAGGCAGGAGCCTGAGCCCTGTGTGTGTTTTCTCACCCCCACATGGGGACTCCCAGCCCCAATTCTGTTCTGGGGGTGTTTTAGTCAGTGGCAAATGTCCCTCATCATTTGCTGCATTAACCCCTTCTCCCCCTTTTCCTGCAGCATTTTGGGCTTCTTTGGCCAGATCTCCCATGTGAATATTGATATAATGAATATTGACATAATGAATATTGGCATAATATTGATACAATGAATATTGGCATAATATTGACATAATGAATATTGACATAATATCGATATGATGAATATTGACATAATATCGATATGATGAATATTGACATAATTAATATTGCCATAATTATTATTGAAATAATGAATATTGACATGATGAATATTGACACAATACTGACATGATGAATATTGACATAATATTGACATGATGAATATTGGTCTTCTCTAGATGGCACAAAAAAAAAGTGAGGAATACTAATTTGAAATATTGTGAATTTTGTGTATTACTGAAAACAAGGCTTCCAAAATTTCCTGAACAGAGCTGTCTAGAGCACGAGGCTATTTTGAGTCTCTCTTTTTGCCTGTGACCCAACTATTTCAGCACCCCACCCTTCTTCTTCCTTCCACCTTCCTTAATTTCTTAGACTTCCTTCTTGCTGCTTTGCCTGAGTCTATTTTGGGTGTGAGAGCAGGCTGAGCTTCATGCCAGGCATCCACTTCCCATTTTCCCTCCCTGGGCTTTGCCTTTTCAGCAGAGCTGGGAGCCCACAAGCACGCAGCACCTCCGAGATGGGCACACACTGCCCCCAAAGAAGGGAAAAATCAGCATTTGAGGGGAAAAGAGGGGCTCAGAATGAACAAAAAAAAAATGATGAACATCAAATTAGGCTGAGTGCAGATGTTGGGATGGGAGTGGCTGAGCTCACCCAGTTTTGGCAAGCACAGGATATTCCCTTCTTCACTGGGTAGAGAGGGAGCCAAACAGTGACTGGATTTATGGGAGGAATTCTCAGCAGAGACTGAAGTGATGGAGGAGAGACCTGAGCTGGTATTTTATGATCCCCACTGTGGCTGTGTCCTGGTGAGATCTCTGACACAGCTGCAGAACCATTTTGGTGTTAAACAGACATTTGGGGGCACGGGGAGGTGAAGATTTTACCCTACAAACACAAGAATTAAGCCCTGGAAAAAAACATCAAATTAGGCTGAGTGCAGATGCTGGGATGGGAGTGGCTGAGCTCACCCAGTTTTGGCAAGCACAGGATATTCCCTTCTTCACTGGATGAATGGATTTATGGGAGAAATTTTTCCCCATCAGGGTGGTGAGGCTCTGGGAGAACTTTCCAGAAGCTGTGGCTGCCCCTGGATCCCTGGAAGTGTCCAAGGCCAGGCTGGATGGGGCTTAGAACATCCTGGGATAGTGGAAGATGTCCCTGGTGGAACCAGATGATCCCCAAGGCCCCTCCAACCCAAACCACGCCAGGATTCCACGATTTCCTTGTGCAGGACCCAAGCTGACAAAGTTTTGACCAAAACCTGTTGTTTGCACCTCAATCCCACAGAACACCCATGGAAATTTTGGCCAAGGAGGTGAAGGACAGGCCAGGATGTGCCTGTCCCCTGTTCCCATCTCAAGCAGACCAAGTTCAGAGCAACACTGGCCTGCCCCTGTGAGGGTGTGCAGCACACAAAGGCCTTGAGTCTCACCTAGGAGGGGTTTTACAGCCCAGGTTCCCTCAGCAGATCCAAACCAAGCAGCTCAGTGCTGTGTTTGGGGTTTGGGCTGAGTTATCTCTGCTCACTCCCTCTCTGAGCCTGGGAAAAGCTGCCCTGAGCACAGCTCTGTGCAGGACAAACCAGCTCTGCACTGCAGCTCCCTCCAACCCAAACCATGCCAGGATTCCATCATTTGGTCGTGCAGGATCCAAGCTGACAAAGTTTTGACCAAAATCTGTTGTTTGCACCTCAATCCAAATCTCAAGCAGACCAAGTTCAGAGCAACACTGGCCTGACCCTGTGAGGGTGTGCAGTACACAAGGCCCTGGAGTCTCACCTAGGAGGGGTTTTACAGCCCAGGTTCCCTCAGCAGATCCAAGGCAAGCAGCTCAGTGCTGTGTTTGGGGTTTGGGCTGAGTTATCTCTGCTCACTCCCTCTCTCGGCCTGGGAAAAGCTGCCCTGAGCACAGCTCTGTGCAGGACAAACCAGCTCTGCACTGCAGCTCCCTCCAACCCAAACCATGCCAGGATTCCATCATTTGGTCGTGCAGAACCCAAGCTGACAAAGTTTTGACCAAAACCTGTTGTTTGCACCTCAATCCAAATCTCAAGCAGACCAAGTTCAGAGCAATACTGTGCCTGCCCCTGTGAGGGTGTGCAGCACACAAGGCCCTGGAGTCTCACCTAGGAGGGGTTTTCCAGCCCAGGTTCCCTCAGCAGATCCAAACCAAGCAGCTCAGTGCTGTGTTTGGGGTTTGGGCTGAGTTATCTCTGCTCACTCCCTCTCTCGGCCTGGGAAAAGCTGCCCTGAGCACAGCTCTGTGCAGGACAAACCAGCTCTGCACTGCAGCTCCAGCAGGAGCTCACACAGGGCTCCTCCAGCACATCCAAACCTGCTGGGAGTCAGTCCCAGAAGGTCACATCCTTGGTGGCCACCAGGGCTCGGGTTCCTGGTACAGCCCCGTGTCACCAGCTTCACAGAACAGCAGCTTCTGGCAAATTGTGCAACTGCACCGCCCCCAAACTTCCTGTTTTGAAACCCCAAGAAGCTGGAAAATGTTAACACTGGCACTTTAAAGTGCTACTTGTGGCTTTTTCTTTTTCTCTCTTTTTTCTTCCTAAAGATCTACTGAAAAAATTCAATGTACAAAGGGGTGAAGTGGGGCTGCTGGAGGACTGGGGGCACAAAGGGGCACAGGGAGCTGTTCCAGCTTCCCAAATTAGGGTGTGTGGGGCTGTGCTGGGCACTGGGGACAGTGCAGAGGGGTTGTGACAGATGGACAGGCAGGAGGTGGCAGTGGGACATCGGTGACACTGCAGCAGCCACCTGGCCCTGCTCCCATTCCTCCAGCAGCTCCACCAGCCCAAAATCAGTCCTGGTAGGAGAAAGAGGCCGTGGCAAAAAGGAAAAAAACCAAAAACAGCAGAGCTGTGGCAAATCTCATTCCTGGATAGGGAGAGGAGCAATTAAGGAGACGAAAGGGGAGGAAAGTGCCGTGTTTGCCTTGATGGACAGGCAGGAGGTGGCAGTGGGACATCGGTGACACTGCAGCAGCCACCTGGCCCCCTTCCTATTCCCCCAGCAGTTCCACCAGCTCAAACTCACTCCTGGTGGGAAAGAGGCTGTGGGAATAAGGAAAAACAGCAGAGCTGTGGCAGATCTCATTCTGGATAGGAAGAGGAGCCATTTGGGAGAAGAAAGTGCAGTGTTTGCCTCGATGGACAGGCAGGAGGTGGCAGTGGGACATTGGTGACACTGCAGCAGCCACCTGGCCCTGTTCCTCCAGCCCAAACCCCACTCCTGGTAGGAGAAAGGGCTGTGGCAAAAAGGAAAAAAACCAGAGTTGTGGCAAATCTCATTCCTGGATAGGGAGAGGAGCAATTAAGGAGAGGAAAGTGCCGTATTTGCCTCAAATGTGGGATTTCATTTCTTCCCAATCAGCTGCCAACTGCTTCCTTTCCTGGCTATCACCGAGCCTCCAGATGGTGCCTTGGAGCATCCTTAAACCTCCAGCTTGGCTCCTTGCAAAGACATTGTCTTCCTGGTTAGCTAAAAATGGATTCATGGCTTTGGGATGCAAGCTGCTCCCTGTGAGTGCTGAGCTTATGGTCAGTTCTGGCCGCTGTTAAAATCAGGTTTTGGAGGGGATGAGCCCCTGCTGAATGAGCTCCAGTTGTGTGTGAATTTATTTGTATTATTAACCCTACCTGGCTGCTTTGCTGATGGCCACAGTTCTGCAGAAGCTTTTTTCTCAGTTATTTCTCACCTTCCTTCCCTGAGCCCCCGCTGCCCTGCAGTCACAGGTTTGAGCCTGAACCGGGCAGCTGAGGTGCTGCCAATCTTTGTGGGTTTATTAGGGAATTGTGAGACATCATTTTCTTCAATTCCTCCAGCTTCAGGCCTCCTGCTATTTTCAGAGCTTGTTTGAGCAGCACTTTTAGATTAGCACATGGCGAGAGGAGCTAAAGGAAGTGAACCGGGAAGCCAGACAGCAAATATCATCCAAAACAGAAATTAAAAAGAAAACCAATATCAGGATTATGAGCAAACCTAACGGCAGAGCCGTGCAGCAGAAGGGGACGAATGAAAGGACAGAGGGATTTTAATGGGGTGTGACAGATTCAAATCAGCCAAAAACCTGAGCCTTGTTCCTCCTGCATCCTGCAGGGACCTGCAGTGGCTGGCAGGGGCTGGACAGCCAAGCCCACGCCTCGTAAAAAGCTGCTCTGCTGTTGTTCTCAGGAAGGGAATATCCTGCTTCCTCTCTAAACCCTGCGCCTCTTTGAAAATAGGGAATGGCTGCCACATTCCTGCCTTTATCCCGGCCACTTTTACAAGCCTGTACTTCCCTCTCCTCGTGCTTTAACAAGCTGGCTGAGCAGGGGATTAGGGAATGACTTGGTGCACACGTGGGGAGAGAAATCCGCCTTCAAAACCTTACATAACTCCAAAAAGCAGCAGACACGTGCCCAGGCCCTCGTTCTTTGCACATAAAAATCATCATTTCATCCTCCTTTGAACATAAAAATCATCATTTCATCCTCCTCCTCCTGTGGCCAGGCTGCAGTTTGCTTGTCCTCTGAAAAAAAGGAATATTTGAAACTGTGGATATACAAACACACGTTATTAAATATATTTCCTTTTTCCCTCTCTTCTCTGCTAGCAGAGCTCAGTATTCCAGAGCTGGGGATAAGCAAGCAGCCCTTGGGAAGAGGGAAAAAGTGAAATTCCAGCCCTTGGGAAATTCCAGCAACAGACACATGCCCAGGCCTTCATTCTTTGCACATAAAAATCATCACTTCATCCTCCTTTGCACATAAAAATCATCATTTCATCCTCCTTTGCACATAAAAATCATCATTTCATCCTCCTCCTCCTGTGGCCAGGCTGCAGTTTGCTTGTCCTCTGAAGAAAAAAAGGAATATTTGAAACTGTGGATATACAAACACACATTATTAAATATATTTTCTGCCAGGCTGCAGTTTGCTTGTCCTCTGAAATAAAGGAATACTTGAAACTGTGGAGACTACAAACACAAATTATTATCTATATATTTCCTTTTTCCCTCTCTTCCCTGCTAGCAGAGGGGAAGAGAGGGAAAAGGGAAATATATATATAATAATTTACTATTTACTCACTATTCCAGAGCTGGGGATAAGCAGGCAGCCCTTGGGAAGAGGGAAAAAGGGAAATTCCAGCCCTGGGGAAGAGGGAAAAAAGGGAATTTGCAGCCCCACCAGGCACCTTCCATAAGCATTGCCGTGACCTGCAGGATGCAGCACGGCGAGCTCACAGTCCCCACGTTCCCAGGAGCTTCCCCTCTGGAATTTGCTGCATTCCAGGCAGGAGCTGGGTGTTTTCCACAGCTGGGACCTGCTGCTGGCCCCTGCTGACCTCAGAGGTTGGGAACAGCACGTTCCCCAAGGGGATCTTGGGGTGTAAAAGCAGCTGCTGCTCTTTTAAACTCAGTGGCTGCAATTAAACTCAGTGAATTCAACGCGAGCAGGGATTTCTCTCTGCCACCAGGCAGGAAAACAGAGAATTTAAGAAATCATTGAAATTTTAAGTGCAATCTTTTGCAAGTGAAATTTGTTTTTTGCCAAGTTTTAACTTTTGAAGGTGATCAGACTTCCTGGAAAACGTTAAACTGTGCTGTAGCTGAACTGACCGGGTTTTGAAGATGAATGGAAATCACAGACTTTTTGCACTTATTAGATTCTCTTTTGCTTAAAACTCAGCGAAGGGAGAGAAATTAATTACCCTGCCACGCTCTCATATCACAGCCGTTCTCCTCACAAAACACCGCGGGGGTTTTGTTGTTTTTTTCCTTCCCAGATGCAGAAAAGGAACATCCCCAGCCCCCTGCCCCAAACAGGAACTGGATCCCTGGTGATATCTTCCTGTCCTGGCCCTATTTATAGCAGCAAGGTCACCCAAATAAGAACAGAAGCAGCATCATATGATTTTTTTTTTTTTTTTTGGGGGTGGCTGAGTGAATTGTGCACGTTGAGGATTCAGAGGAGCGCAGCACATTTTGGAACACCTCGCCGTGGCTGTTTTTATGTGCAGAATAATTAAGAAATTCGTGGCACGCCGGAATTTGGGTGGGTTTTTTTTCCTACTTCACATAACCAAGTCATGAAATGCACAGAAATTTTCCGTGCAAAATCATTCCTCGATGTGGAGTTTTTTAATGAGAGCCTAAAACCCACTCATTCCCCTTGTTGGACTGTTAATAAAGAATTGAAGAAAACTGCAAAAATTCAGGGATCTGTAAAGGGTCACTTGATGGGCAATTTGGGAAAAAACACACAAAAATTACTGGGAATTTTACTGCTTGTGGAGGATTTTTATCAGTTTTACTGTAGGTTATAGAGCAGAGTTTGAATTCAGGACCTCCCACCCCTGACTTTGACACATAAGGCGAGGAGAAATTTAAATATTTAAAAGAAATTTAAATATTGGGCTCCTGACCTGTGCCTGCACTGACAGATCTGCTCCAAACAGCAGCTGCAGCCAGAAAATTCCTATTTTTCTCCATTCCCTGGAGCCAGCCAACATTTTGCTTTCTATTCTTTTACCAAAACCAACAGAGATGGAAGAAGCCAAGCTTTAAATAGATCCATAGAGCTAAGTTGAATATATGTTTATATAAATATGTTTTATAGGCACAAACAAGGAAAAGCGAAGGTGCTTATTTTGTATTGCTAAGGAAAAACACTCTGTTTGACAGCATCCTTCTTTCAAACTGATTGGGCTTAAATTATGGGCTGTAATTCCTATTTTACCCTCTCAGGCAGGCCTATGAGTGGGACCTGATGAGGAAAGAGAAGTATTTCTATCATAGTTTTTAAAAAATCTTTATTTACACAGCGGGATATTGGATGGGGCAAAGAGTCGGGTGATGAATTCATCCCGCAGAGGGGTTTTGCTCAGGGCAAGGAGTTTGTGGGGGTTTGAGGGGTGGGCTGAAGGGACAGAGTTGGCCATTCCCTCTCTTTCCTCCATCCCTGCAGGGCTCATTCCCAAATCCCTCAGTGCCTGTGCAGCTGGGGCTGGGGCAGAGGCTGCTGCTGGACCTTTCTGCAGCCTCTGAGAGCAGAAATTCCCAATAAAACCAGGTCCCTCTAGCAGGCAGAGCGCTGCTGATGGCACAATTGGTGAAATTAAAGAAGAGCAAATGGAAATCCCTGCTGGGCCATCAACCCCCTGAAGTTTGCACAGTTTTTCAGTGATGTATTTTTATCTGTATTATATTTTAACTCCATGTATTATATTATTATAAATATAATATAATATAATATAATATAATATAATATAATATAATATAATATAATATAATATAATATAATATAATATAATATAATATAATATATACAGTATAATATAATAACGTTATATTATTATTATTATATTATTATAATATATAATATATAAATATATATAATATATAAAACTATATATTCTATAAATGTATATTCTATAAATATATAAAATATATAACATTATATATGTAATATTATATTTAAATATATATATGTTTTTTGGTTTTTGGGGTTTTTTTAATCTGTATTATATTTCCCCCCATGCCTTGCTCTTGCTGCTTGCAGTGGCTTCCCCACTGTGTGTTCACCCTCCTTTTTAAGCTGGGCTTAGATAAAGCCTGACACTTTTTAAACTGGACTAGAAGCAGAAGGCTGAGCTCTCAGCAGAGGGAGAATTTTCATGTGGTGCTTCTGAGGCTGAAGGTTCTCATTATGGTCAATGTCTCATTCCCTATTACAGTCATTTCCTCTGAAGCAAATGGGATTTGGCCATTATGTTTTATGTTTATTGATGAATATTTCCCAGCTCAATTGACATTCCCCCTTTTTTCTTTCCCAGCCAGAAGTGACAGGAAGCCAAAATTCCCTCAGCAATGAGGAGTGAAGTCCTGCAGCCCTCAGAGCTCTGTGCTCTGCCTAAAATTGGGGTTAAAATGGGCACAATTTACACATCAGTGTGGGGGCCAGGGCAGCAACACCAATATTTTGGAATATTTTGGGGTCAGCTCTTTAGCTGGGATGTTTCCTGGCCATATTTCACCCTGTTTAACCAAGGGGAAAGGTTTTCCTTTGGCCTTGACATTGAGTGTCATGGGAAGGGCTTTGGGGTGGAAGAATCAAACCCATTTAATTCTTCCTGGTGATTTTCTTTCCCCTTTCTCAAATTTTCCAGACCTGCAGTTGCACAGAACCTCTGCCTTGCTGTCTGTAAATGATCATTCCATGTTGCTGGGTTCTTTTAAGTGATTTCCCTGCACTTCATCTCAATTCTGCTGGAGTATTTTGGGGTCAGCTCTTTAGCTGGGATGTTTCCTGGCCATATTTCACCCTGTTTAACCAGGAATTGAGTGGGGAAAGGTTTTCCTTGGGCCTTGACATTGGGTGTCATGGGAAGGGCTTTGAGGTGGAAGAATCAAACCCATTTAATTCTTCCTGGTGGATAAAATACCTGCTGTGCATTTGGAAGTCATTGCTGTTAGGATTTTCTTTCCCCTTCCCTGAATTCTCTGTGCAGTTGCACAGAACCTCTGCCTTGCTGTCTGTTCAAAATGATTATTCCATGTTGCTGGGTGCTTTTAAATGATTTCCCTGCACTTCATCTCAATTCTGCTGGAATATTTTGGGGTCAGCTCTTTAGCTGGGATGCTTCCTGGCCATATTTCATTCTGTTTAAACAGGGATTGAGTGGGGAAAGGTTTTCCTTGGGCCTTGACATTGAGTGTCATGGGAAGGGCTTTGAGGTGGAAGAATCAAACCCATTTAATTCTTCCAGAATAAAATACCTGCTGTGCATTTGGAAGTCATTGCTGTTAGGATTTTCTTTCCCCTTCCCCAAATTCTCCAGAGCTGCAGTTGCACAGAACCTCTGCCTTGCTGTCTGTTCAAAATGATTATTCCATGTTGCTGGGTGCTTTTAAATGATTTCCCTGCACTTTATCTCAGTTCTGCTGGAATATTTTGGGGTCAGCTCTTTAGCTGGGATGTTTCCTGGCCATATTTCATTCTGTTTAACCAAAGATTGAGTGGGGAAAGGTTTTCCTTGGGCCTTGACACTGAGGAGTGTCATGAGAAGGGCTCAAACCCATTTAATTATTCCTGAATAAAATACCTGCTGTGCATTTGGAAGTCATTGCTGTTAGGATTTTCTTTCCCCTTCCCTAAAATCTCTGTGCAGTTGCACAGAACCTCTGCCTTGCTGTCTGTAAATTATTATTCCGTGTTGCTGGGTGCTTTTAAATGATTTCCCTGCACTTCATCTCAATTCTGCTGGAATATTTTGGGGTCAGCTCTTTAGCTGGGATGTTTCCTGGCCATATTTCACCCTGTTTAATCAGGAATTGAGTGGGGAAAGGTTTTCCTTGGGCCTTGAGACTCAAGAGTGTCGTGGGGAGGGCTTTGAGGTGGAAGAATCAAACCCATTTAATTCTTCCTGGTGAATAAAATACCTGCTGTGTATTTGGAAGTCATTGCTGTTAGGATTTTCTTTCCCCTTCCCCACAGGAGGAATTTCTTTCCTCTTCCCCCTGAATTCTCCAGATCTGCAGTTGCACAGAACCTCTGTTCTAAATGATTATTCCATGTTGCTGGGTGCTTTTAAATTATTTCCTTGCACTTCATCTGAGAAGCCAAGAGCTGGAGGAACTGGGTGCCCCAGGGGACCAGCAATGCTGCACGAAGCTCCTGAACCCATTTTGCATCACCAGAAACGGTTACTCAGTGATACCATCCAGTAAATTCTGAAAAATAAGTAATTTTCTTACTTTTTCCTCTTTTCTGGTTCATCTGAGTCACAATTTTTCTTTTTTTTCTACAATGCTCCAGCCAACATTTGCCACCCAGCGTGAGGAAATGTGAGCACCTAAGCCATAATTTGTCACCTAATTAAGTGACCTGATTTTCTCAGGAGCAGGATGTGTTTTCCAGCTCCCACTGCACTCAGCAGTTGTGAAAATCAGGCCACTTTTGCATGGCTGGGACCAGTTTTGAGTACTCAGCTTCTAAAAAGCTGATTTTGGCCTGGGAGCTGGAGGATGGGTCCTCTCTAGGGTGGGATTTTCAGAGACTTCTCAATCATCAGCACCATTCCTTGCACTAAATAAAAAAAAAAATAAGGGGGAAAAAAGCCACCAGAGAAATGTCTCAGTTGCAGGTCCTGGGATAAAAATATCCTTTGGCTTTGTTTGCTTTATGCAGCATTTCCTCCTCACGCTGAAAATTAAATTGGAAAGGGAGTTGGTTGTCCCTGTGGATGATGAAGGCAGCTCTGGAAATCTCAGGTGAACCAAGGTGTGGCTCCAGCCTGGTGTTCTCTGCCTCCCTTTGTTTTAATCCCAGTTAATCCCAGCAGAGCTCCTCTGTGTGCCTTATTCCAAGGAATCATCAGATCATGAAGGAAAAGAGTCCCCAAGGGTGGTGGTGGAACCTGGACTGTGCCCAGCTCCTCCAGAGGTCTGGGCTGGGATCTGGGCAGAGGAAATCCCAGAAACTGCTCATTGCAGGGCCAGAGCTGCTCTGGGAGGGCAGGACTCACTGCCACCATTCAGGGGACAGCTCTGCAGAGTCACAGCTCTCTTTCAGAGAGCAGAAACAGCCCGGACAGGAGGGGAGGGGAACTCAGCAAGGACAGCACAATAAATGGTGGAAGCAGGGCAGGAAGGATCCCCAGGCATTGCTCCCAGAGAGGTGTCCCTTATCTGTTAGAGAGGTGCCCCTTATCTTTCAGAGAGGGGCCCCTTATCTTTTAGAGTGGGGCCCCTTATCTTTTAGAGAGTTCCTCCTTATATTTTAGAGTTCCCCCCTATCTTTTAGAGAGTTCCCCGCTATCTTTTAGAGAGGTGCTCCCTATCTTTTACAGAGTTCCCCCCTCTCTTTTACAGAGTTCCCCCTTATCTTTTATAGAGGTCCCCCCCTATCTTTTAGAGAGTTCCCCCTTATCCTTTAGAGAGGTCCCCCCCTTATCTTTTAGAAAGTTCACCCTTATCTTTTAGAGGTTGCCCCCCACTTTCAGCTCCTTTGCCTGAGCTGCTTTCCAAACCAAAGCAGTTTCTGCTTTGCATAGAAGATTTTCCAGAGCAGAGCAAGGTCAGCAAGGCAGGAGCCCCAACCCACAGCATTCACCACCCCAAATCCACCAAGTCCACCCTCCCAGAGGGCAGGTGCTGGGCCCCAGCACCGCTGGTCTCCAGGGAATGCTGACAAATAAGGGCAGCTTGGGGAGGAAGTATTTTCATCATCACACATTTGCAAAACAGCCCTTTATTTCTTTTTTCTGTTGTTGTTGTTTTTTATCATTATCAGCATTATCAGCATTATCTCTCTGCCTTCCCTCTTACCCTCCAAACGGACCACGATGTGTGTGTTCAAGGGGTGGGGAGGGCTGAGCACAGCTGAGTCAACAGCCCATGCCTGGGGGCTGGGGGTGACCTTCGGGGATGTCCTGGGGGTGTCAGAGCCTTTGGAAAGGCAGCACTGCAGACAGAAGGGGTGACACAAGCACAGCCACAAGTCCTGGAGGGTCCCTGACCCCAGAGCCACAGGCTGGAGCCTGGATCTGCTCCCTTTCCCTTGGGGAAATGGGGAATTCTGCACCCTCCCCAGCTGAGCTCCTCTCTCTCCCTCATCACCCTAAAATTTCTGTCATTTTCTGCCTTCTCCACTCATAATTCTTGCTCCATTTGGGTTCTGGGTGAATCCCTCCCTTTGGCTGTCCCTTGTGGCAGACATTTCTTTTATGACAAATCCTTTTTAGGATTTTTCCTGCTGAAGATGTAAACAATGGTTATCTGCTGCTGTAGAATGCAACAGGTCCGTCTGGATTGGCCCATCTTGGATGTTTGTAATTAATGGCCAATCCAGGACCGAGCTGCCCTTGTTATCTTCTTTCTAGGCTATTCTTGGCTTAGCAGCCTTCTGGAAACCTTCCTTTCTTTTTCTTTTTAGTGTAGTGTAATGTAATATATATATATGATAAAATAATAAATCAAGCCTTCTAAATACGGAGTCAGATCTACGTCTCTCCCTTCATCCTGAAAACCCCAGTGACCACTGTCACAGTCCCTGGTGCCACAGGGCTGAGCTGAGCCACAGCTCCCTTCCCTGCTGGTGTTGAGCACTTGGAGAACACAATTCCATGTTTAAATCTGTTACTTGTGCTGGTCTGCTCAGAAAACTCGCTGAACGCGAGAGTTGGGTGTTTCCAGCTGGAGGGAGAAGGGATTTAGAGGCATCCTGAAGGGAAAGAAGCAGAAGAGCTCTCTGAGTGCAGCAAGGACTAAAGGGAACTTTTCTAAGCTGGAAAATCTCTGTTTGTGCCCTCTCGTGGCTGTTGAATTTTTCTTCTCCTCAGTGCAACTCCTGCACTTTCAGACCCAAATTTTCAGGGTTTCATGCTGAAATTGCCAGCAAAGAGACCATTAAATGCTCGTGTTTCTCTACTAATTGCTAATTTTTAGGACCATTTCTAAACTGATTTACAGTTGTCAGGGAAGGGCTGCGTTGTTCTGCACAGAATTCTGTCTGCAACAGCCCTGAGCTTCATTTTTGTGAGTGAGCTTGTGGGGAAGGCATTGCATGTCCCCAGAATGGCATATTATTGCAATGCAGGTAGATTTATTATAGATTTAGATTTAGATTTAGATTTAGATTTAGATTTAGATTTAGATTTAGATTTAGATAAATAAAATATTTTATTTATCTAAATATAAATCTATATATAAATCTATATATTTAGATTTATATATAGATTTATATTTACATAAATAAAACATAGTCCCTTAAAAGAAACCCCAATTCCTCCACGCTTCTGCGCATGGAAGAAAAAGTGGGGAAGTAGGAAAACCCAGAGGTCCATAATTCATATTTTGTGCTGGTTGCATGACCTTGCCCTTCAGTTTATGGGGATTTGACAGGTGGCACATCCAAAAAAAAAAAAAAGCCCCGGGGGTTGGATAATTGGAAAGGGCATCCCACAAGTGTCCAAACACACAGCAACAGACCCAGCAGCACTGAAATTCTCTTTTTATTTTGCTCTCTCTGCAGACAAAAAGCACTGGCATCGACAGGAGGAAGGAGTGTTCAAGCAGCATGCGACTGGTTGGTATGAAGTAATAAATGTTAAAAAGTAGCAGAAATGGGGAATTTAGGGTTTCAGCCATTAGAATGTGGAATGTTTAAACAGGGGGTGTTGTCTGGAAAGCACCTGCAAGTAAGAACACCCTTCTTATGTGTTAGTGAGGTGCTGTTTAAATGAGCCTGGTCTGAGAGGGTTTGTGATCTGCAGAAAATATCTTATAATAATGTATAATAATGTTCTTTTTTTTTTTTAATGACTAAGCAGAAGTAAACTGAGTCAGCAGAGGGTCGAGGCAGCTTCTGTAATTGCCTGACACATTTTAGTCCCCAGGGTTTTGGCCAAAGTCCTTGAATATGTGGCAATAAGAGCTTTATTCAGAGGGACCATCATTAGGCGAGGCCCTGCAGGGAGAGTGGGCTCTGTTAAATCCCTTTGGCTGCCCTTAACAGGAGGCACTGGGGGGAATAAATTCCCAAGCAGGTGGGAAGGGGAGTAGGTGGGAGAAGGATCCCCCACCCTGTGCAGCTGAGAGCTGCCTGCTCAGAGGATTGAGCGATTCCTGGTGCTCTCCTCCCTGTGCTTTGCACCTGAAGGGCAGGAAAAGCAGAAGCAGTGACCTGGCTTAGATCTTCAGAGCATCAGGCTGAAAGTAAAACCCAATTTTCTGTATTACTGAGCAGTGCTAATGGGCTGCAAGTGAGGCAGAGCAGCTCTGCCTGACCTGCCAGAGACACATTTTCCCATGGAGGGACAATGAATGGCAGCACAGGGGGAGCTGGTGTTGTTGGGGGAAGAAAATCTGTGATTATCTCTCAGAATCTCTGCTGCTCACAGTGACTCTGAGATACGTACAAGCTTCTTTTTCCCAGCCTGGCAGTCGAAGGAGGAGTCAGGATTTTTCTGTTCTCGTTCTCAAGGTTGTTTATTGTTCCTTATCTATAAAATTCCTTCTCTGACCCACCGAGGTCTGTCTGGCAGGTTGTGTAAGAGGCACTCTGGTGTTATCTTTTTTACTAAAAACTACGTGTACATTATTTACCATAACTTCCCAACGCCTATCACCTATGTTAGACAGTGAGCTTCTACTCTAAACCAATCCCAAAGTGCCACCAGCACAGCAGAAGATGGAGGCCAGGAAGAAGAAGGAAGAAGGACAAGGCACACCCAAATTCCTCCATCTTGTGACCCTGAAAAAAAAAAAAACCCAAAAAAATCTATTTTTCACCCCGTGACAAACTATTATTCTACTTAAACTCTCCTGCCTTGTAATTCTTCATATAAAAGTTGGTAATTTTTTCCATGGGTCAAAACCAAAGGGGGTCTTGGGCTCTGTGCCAAGGTCTCTGAGCCCCCTGGGCAGGGTCTCCAGTCCTCCAGGTCAGCCAGAGGAATTTCCTGGGTTCCAATAATTATCTGTTGGTTTAAGAGCTCTTTCTGCCTGCCAGGCTCTTCTCCCACGTGGGTGACCCGTTCCTGGATGACAGCCTGCCCCGCGAGTACGTGCTGTACCTGCGCCCCACCGGGCCCCTGGCGCAGAAGCTCTCCGAGTTCTGGCAGCACTCCAAGCAGATCTGTGGCAAGAACAAAGCTCACAACATCTTCCCCCACATCACCCTCTGCCAGTTCTTCATGGTAAAGCACAGCTCCTCTCCCCTCTCTCCTGCAGCCATTCCTTGCCAGGCTCAGCCTGGAGACTTCATCCCGGCTTAGGGGGGTGCTGGGGGGATTTTGTCGATGCCTGGGCTGCTGGAGGAGGTGATTGGTTTTTTAAGCTGTTGTTTTCAGGGAAGAGCAGCAGCACAAGACAGAATTCTCATCCTCTCCAGTGATCCTCAGTGTGAGAATGGATGGGGGGAGCTTGTGGAGGTTACTTGGGGATAGCTGATCCTGCTTTGAGGACAAGGGAGGGGCCAAGGATTTCTAAACATAGAATTTTTTTTTTTTTAATTTTTTTTTTCCATGCCCCTGTGCTTTTTCTCACTGCATGAGGGGAAAGGTAGGCCACTGACACCCACCCACATGCTCTCCTTTCCTGAGCCATGCCTGTCCTGCTTCCTTGGCAGTGTGAGGACAGCAAGGTGGACGCGCTCACGGAAGCCCTGCAGGCCACGGTGATGCGCTGGAAATGCAAATTCCCTGCGCCCCTGCCCCTGGAGCTCTACACATCCTCCAACTTCATCGGGCTCTTCGTCAAGGAGGAAAGTGCTGAGGTGCTCAAGAAGTTTGCTGCAGACTTTGCTGCAGAGGCGGCTTCCAAAGCAGGTGAGTGACTGCTCTGGCAGCTGCCAGCTTGGGCATTGTCAGAAAAAATGAAGTTTAGATGCCACAAGAGCCCAGCCTGGGCATTGTCAGAAAAACAAAGTTTGGATGCCAAAAGAGCTCAGCTTGGGCATTGTCAGAAAAACCAAAACTTTGAAGCCATGAAGGAGCTCAGCTCGGGCATTGATAGAAAACCAAAATTTTGGTGTCATGAAATATCTCACCCTGGGCATTGTCAGAATTACCAAAGCTTGAATACCACAAAGGAGCTCAGCTTGGGCATTGTCAGAAAAACCAAAACTTTGAAGCCATGAAGGGCATTGATAGAAAACCAAAACTTTGGTGTCATGAAGTATCTCACCCTGGGCATTGTCAGAAAACCAAAGTTTGGATGCCAAAAGAGCTCAGTTTGGGCACTGATAGAAAACCAAAACTTTGATGCCATGAGAGCCCGTTTTGGGCATTGTCAGAAAAACCAGAACTTTGGTGTCATGAAGGAGCAAAGCAGCTGCCAAAGCTCACAGTTTGGGCCTTTTCAGAACCCCAAAGCTCTGCTGCCACCAAGAAGCAAAGCTCAAAAGCAAATCCCCGATTTTTAAGTGAAAACTCAAACACCCCAGGGGGTGCTTTGCCTTTTCAGCTGGGAGATGTCTCACCCTGAGTTTGCAGTGCTGTTTGTGGAGGGGAAGCTGACATTTGGTGGTTATTTACCCTTTCACAGGGCTGCTCTGAGCTGTTTCCTGCCCCTGTCACTGCCTCCAGCCACCACCACAGAACTTTCCTCGGCCCTTTCAAGGCCGTGGCTGTTTTTTGCTGCATTTCTGAGGTGTGAGGAGGGCTCTGGGAGAAGACCCCAAGTTGTTTGGTTGGTTGCTCTTTACAACCTCAGAGCTCAGAGCTCCATGATCCTCTCCTGTTTCTGGAGGGGGAATAACCAGAACCTCGTCCTCTCCACTGCTGAACAACCTCACTGAGTGTCCTCCAGTCACCTCCAAACTGGGAAGTCACAACACCCTGGGAGTGCTGGGACATCTCCCTGGATAATCCTCCCACCCTCCATCACTGCTTGGCCTGGTTTAGTCCTTCCCCGTTTAATCCCAGGTTTATCCTGGAGTTTAAACTCATAACTGGTTTAGTCCTTCCCCATTTAATCCCAGGTTTATCCTGGAGTTTAAACTCATAACTGGTTTAGTCCTTCCCCATTTAATCCCAGGTTTATCCTGGAGTTTAAACTCATAACTGGTTTAGTCCTTCCCCACTTAATCCCAGGTTTATCCTGGAGTTTAAATTCACAACTGGTTTAGTCCTTTCCCATTTAATCCCAGGTTTATCCTGGAGTTTAAACGCACAACTGGTTTAGTCCTTCCCCATTTAATCCCAGGTTTATCCTGGAGTTTAAATGCACAACTGGTTTAGTCCTTCCCCATTTAATCCCAGGTTTATCCTGGAGTTTAAATGCACAACTGGTTTAGTCCTTCCCCATTTAATCCCAGGTTTATCCTGGAGTTTAAATGCACAACTGGTTTAGTCCTTCCCCATTTAATCCCAGGTTTATCCCAGAGCTCAAAGGCATCAAAATGAAGCAAATTCTGCATTCCTGGGCTGCTCCCATGCTGGGCAGGCACCCATGGCCATGCAGGGATGCTGTGAGTCTGTCCCTGCTCCACAGCAGGGAGCCAGAAGGGTCCAGAACCTCTGTTGCTTTCACCTGCCCTAGAACTTCCCTTCCCTTTAGAAGAGGGAGGGAATTTTATCTTTAAAAAGGTGATTTTGGAAGGCAGACATTGGGTGGGTCCAAGGGCACTGCAGCCAGTGAGAGTGGGATCAGTGTTTCCCTCCAGCACAGCCAAAAATGCAATTTTTATCCAAAAAAAACCCCCACTGACCCAGAATAAAGAAGCATTGGTGGCTTCCAACAATCATCTGTCCCAAGACTGTTGAATTCAGGCCAAATTGGGGTTTTTTAGGGGAAGGCAATTGGTGCATTGCAGCCACAGCTTGGTCAGGTTATCACATTAAAGTCTCTGGGTTTTTTTTTTCTAACATATTTTTATTGCTGATGAAAAACAACAACAAAAAAAAAAGATGGATGAGCTTGCAAAGCTACGCTGGCTGGCACTTGGAGCCAAGTCTCTGAATAGCTGCAATTGTGACTGAATAATCAGTCAAATCTAATTGCAATTTTTGGTTGAATAAGCATGAATAAATTACGTGCAAACAATGTATCCTGTGATTTCCACGTCTACTGGAAGAGCCCAAATATTTCACATCTTTTCACCTGGAATGATCTTCTGATGCAGATTCTTTTTTTCTGCAGGATCATTTTGAATCATTATTACATTTCCACAATTTGAGGATACCTCACCCTCAGTGACTAAATTGATAATCTAACTAATGTCCAGGGAAAAGATTTCATCAACTTGCACAAACCTGCAAATTCCATGGTTGGTAATTTAGTGCAGCAGAGAGAACAATGGAGGGAGAGGGAAAATCATGCTTTTTAACCTGCTTATTTTGGAAAGATCCTCAGCTGCTCATTAAAGCCAGGACTTTCCTACCTGGAAAAAATCTCTATTTTTTTATTTTTTGGCAGGAGATCCTGCATGTCCAGAGCTGCAATAAGGATTGTCACACACCCTGTTGTTTGGCAGTTTGCAGGGATGCCTTGTCTGGCACCCTGGCTGAATCAGACCCCAAATCTCTGATCATTTTCAATATTAGAGACCTCCTGTGGATGCTGGCAGTCTGGTCAGAGAGAAAGTCAGATAAACTTTCAGAGAGAAAGATAAATTTTCGAGAGAAAGTCAGATAAATTTTCCCAGGCATTGCTCTGGGGGAGCTTTGAGAAAGCTCATAGAAATAATTAAAATAACCTTTAATCTGTTTAGCTGATGTTTTGTTGTTTACTCATGAGATGTCTACAAGACGGGTGTTGCTGCTAATTAGCCAGTGAGGTGAGGGGTGTTGATTGAGGACCCACCAGGTCCACCTTTCTCAGAACAGTCTATAAAAGAATGTGAGGCCTAATAAACTTTGCTGTTGCCTTCTGAGAAGATGTTGGAGTCTGTGTTGCTTTATTCATCTGTCCCTAACACAACAGCAACAGCCTCACACCCCCAGATTTCCAGCTGAGCTCCGTCTTGTCCCACTTGAGCATCTTTGCACATCCAGCTCTGTTAGAGGCCACAGTCACTCACCTGGCACAAAGGGGTTTTCAACTCTCCTCTCTACAGGACTCCAGGGGCTCTCCAAAATGCAGTTTATTGTATCCAAGAGGTCACAGCAGCCCAGGGTTGTGGGTGACAGAGCTGAGCCCACAGCTGTCAGCTCCAGCTGCAGGCCGGCCTGGAGACCCGCATTCCTCATTCAGGCTCTTACTAAATGCACCTCACGTTGGGCGCCACTGTAAGAGCCTAAATGAGGGATGTGGGATGCCAGGGGCTCTCCAAAATGCAGTTTATTGTATCCAAAATGCAGTTTATTGTATCCAAAATGCAATTTATTACATCCAAGATGTTACAGCAGTCCAGGGTCATGGGTGACAGAGCTGTGCCTACAGCTGTCAGCTCCAGCTGCAGGCAGCCCTGGACACCCTTTGGTTTTGGTTACAGTGCATTATTTACTTTTCTTTTTGTTACAATGCATTCTATACTTTTCTTTTGGACACAATGCATTCTATACTTTTCTTTGCTGAGAATCTTCATACAGTAGAACCAATCTATACCTTAACTTTTACCTCTAGCCTATCATAACTACTGTAATTACCATATCCATGTTACTGTTCTCCAATCACTAACAGTCAGTACATTACAGTTTAAACTAGAAGTTGTTTTTCAGTTTTCTTGCAGTGGAAAATTCTGAGACCTTTTTTCTACTTGCCACATTTGCTGCCTTGTTTGCCTGTGCTATCTTTCTGCTTGGTAAAAACATCTCTTGTTTGGGGTGGGTTTATCCTTTGCTCTAAGCCATAAAAACCCCTTCTAACTAACACACCCTTTGCCTCCCTGGTTATCCACTGAGACTGGCTCAGCAATTCTTTTCTTCTATATCAAAACTTGCTTCCAAATGAAATCTTCAGGTTCTATATTCAAAAATCTTTCTGCTAAGCGCACATATCTGTGAGACTTTCCTGTCAAACTCTCATCCTTCCCAACATGTCTCCCCACTGCAGATGTCCACGTGGAGCCCCACAAGAAGCAGCTCCACGTGACCCTGGCCTATCACTTCCAGAGCAGCCACCTGCCCACGCTGGAGAAGCTGGCCCAGAGCATCGACGTCAAGCTGGGCTGCGACTGGGTGGCCGCGATCTTCTCCCGCGACATTCGCTTCGTCAACCACGAGGTAAACCCCTGGAGCTCCTCTCACTGAGACATAAACTTGAAGGAATTTACGGGTTTTAGAGGAGCTGAGGTTTTAGTTAGAGATAAGCTTTATTAGAATTAATCAAAATCAATGGGTAGGCCTTGATGAAGTTAAGAGTTGGTAGTTAACTAATAATTGATTGCTTGTCAGCACAATGTTGGGTTAGCTGGGTTTATAATGAAGAATATAGAAACTGATAAAGAGCTTTTAGGAACATAAGACAATTGTGGCCTCTGTTCTGAAACCAATTGAAGAGGGGAATGGGAGTTCTACCAATGGGGGTCATTTGTCAGATTTGCATTGAAAAGGTAGAAAGGCCAGAACGAGGAAGACTTCATTTACTTCCTCATTTGGGACCCCTCCCCATGAAAGGGACCACCGACCCATTTCAAGGAACAAACTGTGCATGTTTAATAGCTTTTGAACTAATTACCATGCTTAATAGCTTTTGGACTAATTACCATGGGAAATGGGAATGGGATGCACCAAAGTCATGAATATACATTTGTATTTGGGTATTCAATACTTGTACAGATAAAAGGGCTCTGGAATCACCTGTAAATTGTGGTGTGTATTTGGGAGCTATCCCACAATAAACAAACACTTTCTACCTTTAAACTGTTAGAGAGTTTTTGTCTCTCACAGTTGGATATCAGTACTAGATCAATATTCATATTTTAATAAATCATCACCCCAGAAAACCACCCCCCTGCTGAAGGGTGGCATTGCAGCAGCTCTCTGGCCACAGAGAGAAACACAACTTTAGCAGGTATTGTTCTGGAGAAGTCTGTGAGAAGATCAGATAAAAGAATGAGAAACAATTCTTATCTTCACTTGCTGATTACTGCTGATGTTGTGCACACGTGGAATGTGTTATGGGGATTTGCTTACCAAAGGGTGGTTTCTTAATTAGCCAGTGGTGATGGTGTTTTAACTAAAGCACCAATCAAATCCACCTATAGCAAACTAGAATATAAAAAAGAGCAATGGGTTTCTTAATAAAGATTAATATTCAAAGGAGTATATGCTAATTATTACCCAGCTGATGGTATGGAGATTTGTTTACCAAAGGGTGGTTTCTTAATTAGCCAGTGGTGATGGTGTTTTAACTAAAGGACCAATCAATTCTACCTTAGCAAACTAGAATATAAAAAAGAGCAATGAGTTTCTTAATAAAGATTATTATTTATTGGAGTCTATGCTAATTATTACCCAGCTGGGGGCCCGTTTGATGGGACATTAACAACATTTTGTGCTTTTTCTCCCCCAGACTCTGCAAGTGATCTACCCCTACACCCCCCAGAATGACGACGAGCTGGAGCTTGTCCCAGGGGATTTCATTTTCATGTCCCCAGTGGAGCAAAGCAGCACGAGTGAGGGCTGGATTTATGGCATTTCCCTTGCCACTGGCTGCTCGGGGCTGCTGCCTGAAAACTACATCACCAAGGCGGATGAATGTGGCACCTGGGTGTTCCACGGGTAGGTCAGGCTGCTCCTCCCCTTTCCACAGCTGCAAGATGGGCTCAGGGATGGCTTGGGAGGCTGCCTGGAACAAGGGCTGGGCACAGTTAAAGGAATAAAGGAGGGATTTATTAAAAGGATTTTAAAGGATACACCTTGGGTTGTACAGGAGCCTGGCCAAGACTACACCCAAGATGGACCCCAGGTCACGAGTTTTCACATTTTTATAAGTTTTGGTCCATTTCCATATTGGGTTAATTGTCCAATTCCAGCTCCAGGTGATGCAGTCCCATCTTCCAGTTTGCTCTCCTCCATTCCCTGTTGTTTGCACTTTTTGGGCTGAAGCTGCAGCGGTGTCCTTGGTTCTGGGGCTGGAAAAAGATTGTTCTGGATTGTTCAAGGATTGTTCTGTGAGCTGTGAGGAGGACTTGCTGACGCTTTATATGGAGCTCAGAGTCACACACTAAGGCAGAATCCAGAAAATACGCAGGTTTTATATTTTCCAGAATCTGGAAAATATAAAAGCTCAAACTTAAGGCAGCAGCAGCAGCTGGGATTTCACCTGGGGCAGCAAGGAGGGATGCTGAGAAGGGCACTGAGGGGAAGCAGCTGGCACACAGAGCCTCATCTCATCAGCCAAGGAGCAGCAGATGCTCTCCCTTAGCATGGGGTTAGAGGACAAGGTGATTTTTGCAGCTGAGATGTTGCAGCAGCTCTTTGTGGCTGATGGAGCTGCAGCAGATGGCTGCTGGAGACACTGCTGTGCAGGCACCTCTGGGGTGGGCCTGCCACCAGCAAGGTGTAAATTTGAGAGTTAATTTGGGAAGAGACATCTTCCCTGCATAATTCCCTGCTGGGAAGGACTTTGGATCAGGAATATTCTTTAGGATATTTAGCAAGACTTTTAGGAGCTTGTTGTTGGCTTCAGTGAGAATGCAGCCCTCACCTTTTGAATAAGGTTATGCCTCTTGATTTTGGTGGGAATTCATGAAACAGAATTCATTAAACAGAACTCCTGAAATCATTCACCCCTCATTTATCCCTGCCAGAGCAGGGGAGACAAGGCACCATCTGGAAGGCAGAAGATGGAACCAGGGTTTTTGGGGAAAAGCCTCCAAACAATGCCCTGTCCTCAGGAGATGACTAAGCTGGAGCAGCCTCAGCAGTTTGTGATTTCCAGCAGCACTGGAGACAGGCTGGTGGCTCTTCTCCAGCACACTGAGAGTTTGCCTCTGCCTCATCACCATTCCCAGCAAATCCTGCATCTATAAATAGATGGTGAAGCCTTTGTGGCCTTTATTAAAAGGCTCAGAGAGAAAGAAAGGCTCAGAAATTGTGTGGCAGCTCCTGGGGGCAAAGGGAAGTGGGGAAATCAAAAAATCCTTGGTATTCTCCAGACCAGTGTCCTTAAAAAATGTCATATGGGCAAGGCAGAAAGGAATTAAATGGGAGGAAAGGCTGACAGCTGGGAGAAATTCACTTTGTACAGAAATAGGGATGGGTCCTAAGTGAGAACTGAGATTCTGTTCACACTGGGATTCTGTTCACACTGGGATGTTCGAGTTCTGGGGTCACTGAGGATGGATCAGTGCTGACTCCAATGCTCCACCTGCATTTGGACAATGAGGGGAGCAATTCCTCAGGGCAGAGCCAGCCCCTGTTGGGAACTCAGGAATAATCCAGCAGCTCTGTGTCATCCTTGCCCCCTGATTCAGCAGATAGTAATCACGACCAACATCATAGTGGGTTTTTTCCTCCTTTAAATCATATAACTCATGCAGGTGACCTATTTTTGTCCCACTGGCAGAGTCACTCGGGGCTATTTTACCAGCTGTGAAACCCCTGTGAGATTTTATCCTAACTGCTGCTATCAGGAAGCAGCTCCTGCTGTATTTAAGGCACTGAAAAGTGCCAGCTCTGGCAACTCTTTCTGTCAGAGTAAATGACCACATCCATTACCTGATAATGTTCTTTTTTTTTTTTTAATGACTAAGCAGAGGTAACTGGGTCAGCAGAGGGTCGAGGCAGCTTCTGTAATTGCCTGTCACGTTTTAGTCCCCAGGGTTTTGGCCAAAGTCCTTGAATATGTGGCAATAAGAGCTTTATTCAGAGGGACCATCATTAGGCAAGGCCCTGCAGGGAGAGTGGGCTCTATTAAATCCCTTTGGCTGCCCTTAACAGGAGGCACTGAGGGGAATAAATTCCCAAGCAGGTGGGAAGGGGAATAGGCAGCACTTAAAACTGCAGGAGCAACAGGGGGAGAAGCTGTTTTGGGCACAGAAACTCTGAAAACTGCCCAGGGAGAGGCCCCAGCTTTCTGCTGAAGCCACAGCTTGTGCTAGAAATGAGTGCAAACTCCCTGCAGCCATTAATTCCCAAACCTGGGACCACAAATCCACAGTCAGTGGCATGGGCAGGTCCCCGGGTGATGTTAGTGAGCATCCTGTGGTCATCAGGAGGGTCCTGGCATTTTCCATGAGGACATTCCAGGATGGAGAGAGCCTCTCAGGGCAAAGTTTGGGAATTGTTCTGTGAATTGTTCCTAAGGAAACAGCCCATGGAGATGGAATTGTCTCCTCACGTGTGTGCATCACCTGGCAAGGTGCTCTCAGAGCAGCATTAAACCCCAAATAATAATGAAATAACATCACAGCAGTAATTACTACCGGCTCCTGGAGGCTACAGAAACATCCTGAGAGCACAAAAACCATTCCCAAAGACAATGTTTTTCTATTTTTGACAGGTCCTACTCCATCCTGAACACCACATCCTGCCCATCCCTCCAAGCCTTTGCTGATGGAGCTCTGGAGAGAAGGCAGCAGGAAGACCAAGGGCCAGGGGACGCTGGGCCTCTCACCATCATCTGCCAGAACGTGCAGGTAGGGACCCACAGCCAGAAATCATCAGGGACAACCTTCCAGTGAATGGATTTTCCCCAAAATTTATCTTTTCACTCCCAGCAGCACAAGTTACAGAGTTTTTAATGACACAACCTCATCCCCAAACTGCCTCTTCAGCTGGGGTGGCAGAACCCCGTCCTCTGCCCCCTCAGCAGCTTTATAGCACCTATAATAAATGTAAATGTACCAGGATTATATGTATAGATAAATGTAGCAGGATTATAAATTCCCAAAGAGCCCCACAAACCCATCAAAGCAATAAATCCTGCAGCCTTTTCCCTGGGATGTTTGCACAAGGGCAAAGCAGGAGGAGCCTGCTGCTGGCTCCTGTGGCTCGCTCAGGTGTCTCTGCACTCTGCTGAAGGTCAAACCTGCTGCCTCTTTGATGCCTGAGGCAGAGGCTGGACAGAGTTAAAGGAATAAAGTAGGGATTTATTAAAAGGATATTATTAATTTATTTTTTAAAGGACACACCTTGGGCTATGCAAGAGCCCAGCCCTTGGGCTACACCCAAGATGGACCCCAGGTCACGAGTTTTCACACTTTTATAAATTTTGGTCCATTTCCATATTGGGGTTAATTGTCCAATTCCAGCTCCAGGTGATGCAGTCCCATCCTTCCAGTTTGCTCTCCTTCATTCCCTGTTGTTTGCACTTTTTGGGCTGAAGCTGCAGCGGTGTCCTTGGTTCTGGGGCTGGACAAGGATTGTTCTGTGGGACTGAGCTGTGAGGAGAGCTGCTGACACTTTGTATGGAGTTCAGAGCTCTATACCAATGCAGTGCAGAATGTGGAGAATATAAAAGTTCAAACTGAAGGCACCAATTCCCTTGCAGCCTGTAGGAGTGTCAAGGGTGGGACAGTCGGGATGGATGGAGATGAGAGATCTCTGCAGCCAGGTCAGGAACTTGTGGTTTATTGCAGAGGGCCTGGGTGCAGGGCCCTGCTGGGAGCTGCCAGCCACAGCTCAGAGCAGGCCTGAGAGAAGAAAAAGAGGTAAAGAGAGTGGTAAAGAGGATGAGAGAGCGAGGTTCCCATTGCAATGTAATAAATCTTACTCTGGTCTTGGAACTTGTGGGTTATTGCAAAGGGCCTGGGTGCCGGAACCTTTTGGAACTTGGGGTTCATTGCAGAGGGCCTGGGGCAGGGCCCCTGCTGGGAGCTGCCAGCCACAGCTTAGAGCAGGCCCGAGAGAAGAGAGGGGGAGAGAGGATGAGAGGGAAAGAGAGTAAAAGGGTGAGAGAGCGAGGTTCCCGTTACAATTCAATAAATCTTCTTCTGTGTTGAATATTCTGATTCTCACTAACCAATCCAGTACAAGATACAAATCCTACAGCATTTACATACAGCCTATAAGAATCATTACATTACCATCCTGTGTTACATTTTAAACCCTACAAACTCCTCTTTGGGCCCCTTCTGCCAAGCTGTAGGGTCTGCTCTGACCCTTGGAGCTGTCTGCAAGCAGAGGGTGTTGTTCCATCAAAAGGGGATCACCTTCAGCCAGCCACACCATTGTTTTCCAGTTGTTCAGTAACTGAGGGATCTCAAAGCTTGCTTTCATTTCAATCTCACTTATAGTTTCCATATTCTCCAAATCTTTTGCCAGACAATCATATTGATAAGGCTTTCCTATTTCATCTTCCCCAACATCAGCCCCTGAGGATAAGCAGCCAGCCGGGCCCTCAGAAGCGCTGCCTGTTCGTGTGCAGGCATGGAGAGAGGATGGATGTGGTTTTTGGGAAGTACTGGCTGTCCCAGTGCTTCGATGCCAAAGGTGAGCCCAGGATGTTGCATATAGGGTAAAAACTTATTTAAAAACTGCCTTATAATGTCGTATTTGAGATGGTCACAACACTCCATTTTCACAAGGTTTCAAACCTGTTTTTATCACAGCATGGATGCTTTTTATACATTCCAGCAAAACTCTTCAGTTTGCACTTTACCCATTGGTCACGAGACAAACAAAGAACTCATTGGAATAGAGTTGCAGGTTTCTCTTATTTATCCTTCTTTCTTTCTTTCTTGGTTTCTGTGTCAATGACCTTGGTAGGAAATATTTTAGAGATCCTCTTATCAGACTCCTCTCTGGCTCACAGAAGTCACTGCAAAACATCTTCCACGTTATAAAGTCAGGCCTTGCTATTTCAGCTCAATTAGCAGGCAGCCTGTTAAGTTCCCATGGAAAAGAACCGTGAGAATGAGTTTACATAACAATCTGTTCTTGTCAAAAGGCAGCTTGTATCTGTGAAAATGAAGAAATCTGCAAAGAAAAAGTGTAAACACCTGTGTAAAGAGAGAGTCTTAGCACATACACACCACCAGCACCTTCTAACCAATGAATTGAGTGGCAAGAAAGTTAGAATTTCTTCTAATAATTTAGTTTGTTTTATTCTAACCAATTAGAATAAAACACAATAACTTGGAAAATTGGATCAAAAGTAAGCTGTAATATTAAAGTGGAGCCTTTGCTGCTGGAACTTTGAAGTGTTCTGCCCTTTGTTATTCACCTTTATTGTTATCTGGGGCTATCCCAGGATTTCATGGAGGAAGGAGAAGTGGCCACTGCCTGGTGGAAGCTGTGGGTTTTAACATAAAATGATGATTTTTGTGCAGCCAGCAGCAGCAGCAAGTCATGCAGGGAGGAAATACTCCATTTGGCAATAATTGGGAATATATTGCAGGAGTGATTACAGTTACATCACCAAAGAGAAAATGCAGTCATGATGTTGTGTTCAGTGTGTTCAATGAAAACATTTGCTGCCATCAAAGAAAAATTTTGCACTGCTGGCTCTCATGAAATTGAGCCATTCACTTGTTAAATGAAAATAACTCTGCTCAGAGTGGTTTTGGGGCATAAATTGGTGTTTTCAACCCAGTGTTATGCTTGGGTTTCAGACTAGTGAACACATTATAACTTCAGGCTGTGTTGGCCTTAGAGCTGATCAGAAATCTGTCCTAAAAGCCAGATTCCTCTATGCAAAACCTTGTAGTGAAAGGATGATTTCACAACTCCCTATGACTTAAGAGCTCTGATATTCCAACCTCCTGTAAAAATGTAATATTTGTTGTGGGATAGAAATGATATTCCTTTGGGGAAATCAGTCCTTTAAAAACCAAAAAATTAAAACCTTAGCAACATTCTGGGCTGATTTTGAGCTGGTGAGAGGTGTTTAATTTAATTCTTTGAGATTCCTGATGGATTTACATGGGGGAAAAAAAAAAACCTGCTCAGGAGCCAGGCTTAGGCAGGACCTGCACAGCACAGCTGAGGTGGTGGGAGAGGGGAAAATCAGGTGTGATGTTCCTGCCTCTGCCTGGGGGAATAATTCCAGCTTGGCACCTCTCCCTGCAGGCAGGTACATGCGCAGCAACCTGAACATGCCTCACAACTTACCTCAGAGGAGTGGTGGTTTCAGGGATTATGAAAAGGATGCTCCCATCACCGTGCTGGGCTGCACCCAGGCCAGGCTCGTGGGTAAGTGCTGCTCAGCAGGCAAAGCTTGCAGCTGAACTGGGGGGAGCTGGGGGGATTTTTGGGAAGGAATTGCTTCCCATCAGTGTGGCACATTCATGGAAGTGTCCAAGGCCAGGTTGGACAGGGTTTGGAGCAACCTGGGGTGGTGAAAAATGTCCCTGCCCGGGGAGTTTTTGCTTTTTCCAACCAAACTGTTCCATGGTTCCATGAAGATCTTGCCCAGGAAGCTTCATTATCTTCCTCCCAACTTCCTCCCATTATCTTCCCCCCATCAGAGAAAGGAAAAGTGCAAGGCAGGAAAAAATTGATTGGATGCCCTGAGCTAACAGGATTTAAATCTTTCAAGGATTTAAAGGAATTGCTCCCCGTGAGTGTGGCACAGGTTGTCATCCATGGAAGTGTTCAAGGCCAGGTTGGTCAGGGTTTGGAGCAACCTGGGGTGGTGAAAAGTGTCCCTTGCCCAGGGGGTTTTTGGTTTTTTCCAACCCAAACTATTCCATGGTTCCATGAAGATCTTGCCCAGGAAACTTTGTTATCTTCCTCCCACTTCCTCCCATTATCTTCCTCCCCGATCAGAGAAAAGAAACATTCAAGGCAGGAAAAAATGGATTGGATGCCCTGAGCTAACAGGATTTAAATCTTTCAAGGAGCTTTGCAAAGTCCCTTCACCTTCCCCAGCAATTTTCCTCTTCCAAAGGAAACCTCATCTCCCTCAGCTGCTGCAGCTGAGAAGGCAAAGCAGAGATGTGGGACATGGGGAAAATCAGAGCCATCAAAGGATGGTGCATTGGGAAGATTTTGTTATTATCCACGTTGTGGAGCAGTGCAGCAGTGTGGCTGTCACCTCCTGCAAAATCTGCTTTTTTCCCCCCAGTTTGCCACACCAGTATCCTTTTATCAGTCTGCTTGGCTTTATATTGTCACAAATCATTTCCAGCGCTCTCCCACCCTCCCCATCCTCATCCCTGAGCCTGCTGGTTTGTGCAGAGACAGAAAATCCTTTGTCAGTAAAGCAGCACATCTTGAGAGCTGTGATGGGGGAGCCCAGCCCCTCGAACACACGAGCTCTGAGCATTTCAGCTCAAATCCTTCCGAGCACTCCTTGCTGGTCACATCCAAACTGGGGCAGCTAAAATTATCCTGCCGTGTTTGAACACAAATAAATCAGAGCAGCAGCAGCAGGAGGATGCTCAGGCTCCACATGGCAGCGGGGTTTGCACAGGACAGAAGGGACCCTGTGAGTGTCACAGCACTTTGCTGGTGGCACTCAGGGGACAAGGACACACTTTGGGTGGCATTATGAGCTCCAAGGACACTTTGCTGGTGGCACTCAGGGGACAAGGACACACTTTGGGCAGCACTGAAGAGCTCCAAGGACACTTTGCTGGTGGCTTTAGAGGGGTCTGTGGACACCCTGGGGGCACTCAAGGGGTCTGAGGACACTTTGCTGATGGCTTTGGAGAGGTCCAAGGACACTTTGTTGGTGCCATTCAGGGGTTCAAGGACACACTTTGCTAATGGCAGTAAAGGGGTCCAAGGACACACAATTTGTGACATTAAAAGGGTCCAAGGACACTTTACTGATAGCACTAATGAGGTCTGAGGACACTTTTCTGGTGGCATTAAAAGGGTTTGAGGGCACACTTTGCTAATGGCAGTAAAGAGGTCCAAAGACACACAATTTGTGACATAAAAGGGGTCCAAGGACACTTTGCTGATGGCATTCAGGGGACAAGGACACACTTTGGGTGGCATTAACAGCTCCAAGGACACTTTGCTGGTGGCACTAATGAGGTCTGAGGACACTTTTCTGGTGGCATTAAAAGGGTTTGAGGACACACTTTCCTGGTGCCTTTAAAGGGGTCCAAGGACACATTTTGTGGGGAACTAAAGGGGTTTGAGGACACACTTTGCTGGTGGCATTAACAGGGTCTGAGGACACTTTGCTGGTGGCATTAACAGGGTCTGAGGACACTTTGTTGGTGGCATTAAGAGGGTTTGAGGACACTTTGCTGGTGGCATTAACAGGGTCTGAGGACACTTTGTTGGTGGCATTAAGAGGGTTTGAGGACACACTTTGTTGGTGGCATTAATGGGGTCTGAGGACACACTTTGCTGGGGGCATTAAGAGGGTTTGAGGACACACTTTGCTGGTGGCAGTAAAGGGCTCCAAGGACACTTTGCTGGTGGCATTAATGGGGTCTGAGGACACAATGCTGGTGGCATTAGAAGGGTTCAAGGACACCCTTTGCTAATGGGGTCCAAGGACACACAATTTGTGACATTAAAGGGGTCCAAGGACACTTTGCTGGTGGCAGTAAAGGGGTCCCAGGACACATTGTGTGGGGAATTAAAGGGGTTTGAGGGCACACTTTCCTGGTGGCAATGAATGGGTCCAAGGACACTTTGCTGGTGGCATTTGGGGCTCTGAGGGGACACTTTCTTGCAGGTGAAGCCTTGCTGGAAACCAACACCATTGTAGACTACATCTACAGCTCGCCATCGCTGCGCTGCGTGCAGACAGCCCACAACATCCTGAAAGGTAAGAGCCACGGGGGACAGGCTGGGGTCTCCTCGTGCTGCAGGAAACTCTGACAAACAGAGACAAAACATGGACCTAAGTCCGTGTTTTAAATTAAATTTAATATTTAAATTTTAAATTAAATTTAATGTTTAAATTAGTATTTAAATAATCAAATAAAAATGATATAATATAATAATATACCAATATTACGATATGTAATAATGTAATTATTAATTCTACAATAAAATTAATTAGTATTAATTTTATTATTGGATTAATTATTACATTATTCTATATTGTTATATTGGTATATTATTATATTATATCATTTTTATTTGATTATTTAAATACATTTAATTCATTTAATTTATTTAAATTTAATAGATTTGTTTAAATTTTATTAATTAGTTTATTTATTAATGTATATATTATTTATTAATGTATCTATTATAATTTATTTATTAATAAATTAATTAATTATTGATTTAATTTATTTGTTATTTCATTTAATTGTTCTATTATATATTCTAGTATTCTGTTATATTCTATTTTATTATAGATAATATTATTACTATATGTATTATTCTATTCTATTATTCTATTATAATTAAATTAATTACTATTATCTATTAGGGGAATGGTAATCATTATTTCCATAGCAATATATTTTATATCAGCATAATCCATAAAGAACTCTTTCCTAATTGCACCAGCTGCCAGCCAGAGCTTGACATTCCCTACAATACATTGTGTACAATGTATGTATTGTAGGGAATGCATTAAATAAATTTATTTTTCATTTTTATAATGAATATATTTTATTTTCATAATTATTTAATTGTTTACAAATCAGTTGTAGGGCGTACATCAAATAAATACATTAAACACTTAATTTTCTGTAGAAAAATCAATAAATTAACAGACACCTGAAGCATTAAAGCTGCTCTGTTCCTCCCCTGTGCCACCTGCCCCCTGTCCCTGTGTCACAGGCATGCAGCAGGAGAACAGCCTGAAGATCCGGGTGGAGGAGCCCAGCCTGTTTGAATGGACCATATACCAGAAATAAATTTAATTCTCTTTAACTTTTTTCATGAATATTTTTTATTTTAACAATTTTTAATTATTTACTAATAAATTGTAGGGCATATATTGAATAAACACTTAATTTTCTGCAGAAAAACCAATAAATTAGCGGACACCTGAAGCATTAAAGCTGCTCTGTTCCTCCCCTGTGCCACCTGCCCCCTGTCCCCGTGTCACAGGTGTGCAGCAGGAGAACAGCCTGAAGATCCGGGTGGAGCCCGGCCTGTTTGAATGGACCATATACCAGAAATAAATTTAATTCTCTTTAATGTTTTTCGTGAATATTTTTTATTTTAATAATTTTTAATTATTTACGAATACATCGTAGGGCGTATATTGAATAAACACCTAATTTCCCATAGAAAAATCAATAAATTAACAGACACCTGAAGCATTAAAGCTGCTCTGTTCCTCCCCTGTGCCACCTGCCCCCTGTCCCTGTTTTCCAGGCATGCAGCAGGAGAACAGCCTGAAGATCCGGGTGGAGCCCGGCCTGTTCGAGTGGACCAAGTGGGTGTCGGGGAGCTCCCTGCCCGCCTGGATCCCCCCCGCGGACCTGGCCGCAGCCACGCTCAGCGTGGACACAACCTACAGGTACCGAGGGCTGGGGCTGCTCTGGGCGTGCAGGAGCAAACTGTGCTCAGGGTGAGCGTCAGCCACGGGCTGGGAGAGCTGCTCAGGGGCTCCGGAGAGACTCGGAGCAGGCTCCGGGCTGCTGGGCTGAACATGACCTCAAATTACATATTTTTCTATATTTTTATATTTTATATATATATATGTGTCTATATGAATATATATATATATATATATATATATTCGAGTATACAGATATATTAAATAATATCTATAAAGATATATCATATATATGACCTGAAAATTATTTATTTTTCTATATTTTTCTATACTATATATATATGTGTGTGTATATGTATATATATATATGTATGTGTGTGTGTGTATATATATATGTATATGTGTGTATATATATATATATGTATATATTAAATAATATCCATAAAAATATATATTATATTATATATAAGACCTGGTAATTATATATAAATACATCTTTTTATTTATTTGTTTATTTATATAATTCTGTATTATTATTTATATATGTATATATATATATACATGTATATGTGTGTATATAGATATATATATAAAATTATAATAAATAATATTAAATAATATCTATAAATATATGTAATATATATGACCTGAAAATTCTATATTTTTCTATATTTTTCTATATTATATATATATGTGTGTGTGTGTATGGATATATATATGTGTGTGTATATATATATATGTATATATTAAATAATATCCATAAAAATATATATTATATTATATATATGACCTGGTAATTATATATAAATACATCTTTTTGTTTATTTGTTTATTTGTTTATTTATATAATTTTGTATTATTATTTCTTTATATATGTATATATATGTATATATATATGCATATGTATATATATGCATATATATGTGTATATAGATATATTAAATAATATCTATAAATATATATATTAAATATATATGTGACCTGAAATTTATAAATATAAAAATATATGTGACCTGAAATTATATAATAAATAAGAAATATATAGATAAATATGATATATATTATTTTTGATATTTATATATAAAGTATATAAACATATAATTCTATGTAAAATATATGCTATGTATGAAATACATAAAAATGTATAATATATATAAATTATATAATTATATATAAATTTTGGCTTATTATCATCCGAATTTCCCACATCACTGGCGGTTGCACAGACCTTGCAGTTAGAATTCTTTATTTTTACAATTCCCTGACTGTGTTTTTCTCCCCCCAGACCTTGCAGTCAGTTAGAATTCTTTATTTTTACAATTCCCTGGGTGTGTTTTTCTCTTTCCAGACCTCATATTCCTGTCAGCAAGTTGGTGGTTTCTGAGTCTTACGACTCCTACATAAGCAGAAGCTACCAAGTAACGAAGGAAATAATCAGTGAATGTAAAGGCAAAGGTGAGTGAGTGCTGCAGAGGGGATGGCAATTCCAATATTCCTGAAATCTTTCCCTCTGAGGGGGTGAATTCCCAGCCCTGAATCTCTCATCCTCTCTCCCAGAAGCACTGGAAAATCCTGAGCTATAATTTCAGATAAACTCATAAATGATAAACAGATAAATGAATTCTTTTTCAGATATATCACCTTACAAGAGAGGGCCAGAAAGTTAAATAGCAGAATTATTTTATTTTATTTTAGGGATCCCATTGGAATGATGGGAATTTATTCCCAAGGGAATAAATGAATTATTTTTCAGATACATCACCTTACAAGAGAGGGCCAGAAAGGACAATAGCAGAATTATTTTAGAGATCCTGACCCACTGGAATGATGGGAATTTATTCCCAAGGGAATAAATGAATTATTTTTCAGATACATCACCTTACAAGAGATGGCCAGAAAGTTAAATAGCAGAATTATTTTATTTTATTTTAGGGATCCCATTGGAATGATGGGAATTTATTCCCAAGGGAATAAATGAATTATTTTTCAGATACATCACCTTACAAGAGAGGGCCAGAAAGTTAAATAGCAGAATTATTTTAGAGATCCCGACCCACTGGAATGATGGGAATTTATTCCCAAGGGAATAAATGAATTATTTGCCCTCTGCTGTGTGTTCTCAACACTAAATGGGGCATTTTCCCTCCCCTGTCCAAGCTCGTCCTCCAAATTATATTCCCATAAAAACCTTAGAACATTTCTACAAACACAATATATTGAAATTTTGAAATATTGATTTTTTTTTTTAAACCCCTCACTGTTATTGTTGATCCAGGGCATTCTAAGAATCCCTAAATTCTGGTGTTTTCACTGATTTCCTCTCACCGACCTGTATCTGGATTCTAAGCTTTGATTTTAATGGTTTGCACACAAAATTCAAAAGCACAGTGGGGCATTGCTTGTGAAGGATCTCAGAAATGGAAAGGCAAAGCTGCCACTGTGCAAAGCCAGCAAGTGAAATTAAAGTGTTTGTTGGAATAGGAATTAATTTTTGCATAGGCAAAAAGCATCTGCTTCCCAGCACAGCTGAAATCTCACTGGAATTCCTGTTTTCTCCAGGAAGCATTTTCAAACCAAGTAGGAGTGAGTTAAGCACTACCCTGAAAATGGAGAAATGCTCTAAACATGTCAACAAATCCCATTTTCCCCTTCATTCACTCTTGTATTTGTGGGGTGCCCCGTGGCAGGGAGGAATGATGAATCTGACTCCATGTTCTCAGAAAGCGAATTTATTATTTTATTATCTATATTATATTAAAGAATACTAAACTACACTAAAGAATACAGAAAGGATATTATAGAGGGCTAAAAAGATAATAATGAAAACTCGTGACTCTTTCCAGAGTCCTGACACAGCTTGGCCCTGATTGGCCAAAGAGTGAAAACAATTCACATGAAACCAATGAAACAATCTCCAAACACATTCCAGAGCAGCAAAACACAGGAGAAGCAATCAGATAATTCTTGTTTTCCTTTTTCTCTGAGGCTTCTCAGCTTCCCAGGAGAAAAATCCTGAGCAAAGGGATTTTTCAGAAAATGTGAATGTGACAATTCACAGCTTGATGTGTTGTTAAAGGATAAAGTGTTTTAAAAGGCTGCTTGATCTGGGGCATGAGCCCCTAAACCTGGCTTTGGGTCCCTCCTCAGGCTGTGTTTCTCATTTTATTTCAGGAAATAACATCCTGATCGTGGCTCATGCATCCTCCCTGGAGGCCTGCACCTGCCAGCTCCAGGGGCTGTCACCCCAGAACTCCAAGGATTTTGTACAGATGGTCCGAAAGGTAAGGGCCAGCAGGGACAAAACCAGGTGGAAATCTGCTGGAGCAGGGCTTGGTCTGAGTTTGACTCATTTCAGGAGTCAGGAGGGTGAGGGAGAAGGGTTTGAGAGGCTTGGGCAGAGTGTGGGGTCAGGTGCCCACCTGAGGTGGGTGTGCAGGGACTCTTCAGGGCTTTATGGGGTCAGGTGTCCATCTAAGATGGGTTTGCAGGGACTGTTTGTGCTTTGTGGGGTCAGATGTCCATTTAAGATGGGTTTGCAGGGACTATTTGTACTTTGTGGGGTCAGATGTCCACCTGAGTTTGGTGCTTTGTGGGGTCAGGTGCCCGCCTGAGATGAGTTTGCAGGGACAGTTTGGTGCTTTGTGGGGTCAGATGTCCACCTAAAATGGGTCTGCAGGAACTGTTTGTGCTTTGTGGGGTCAGATGTCCACCTGAGGTGGGTTTGCAGGGACTCTTTAGGGCTTTGTGGGGTCAGGTGCCATCTGAAATGGGTTTGCAGGGACTCTTTAGGGCTTTGTGGGTACCAGGGGCTGTGCAGGGAGCCCCAAACCCCTCCAGCAGAGCGAGCAGGGCACTTCAGCCCTACAGCACTTCCCCTGCTCACCTAAAGAGATGTTCACCAGCAAAAGGCTGGAAATTATAATGGGGTTTTATTTCCTCTCCTTTCCTGCCCTCTGCAGAGGCTCCCTGGGATATTCAGGGCTCATCTGAAAACCTCTGAGCTGCAGGAACATCCACATTTCCCCCAAAGTTCAAACAAAACAGGAACAAAAATGTTCCTGAGCTGCAGGAACATCCACATTTCCCCCAAAGTTCAAACAAAACAGGAACAAAAATGTTCCTGAGCTGAAGGAACTTTCACATTTCCCCTGAAGTTGTCCTGGTTTGGGACCACATTTGCTTTGAGCTGGTCCCTATTTAAACCTAAATCCCATTTAAACCTACATCCCATTTAAACCTACATCCCATTTAAACCTACATCCCATTCGAAACTACATTCTTAAAACTGCATTTCATTCAAAACTACCTTTTTAAAACTACATTCTTAAACCTACATTCCATTCTTAAACCTACATTCTTAAATCTACATTCTTAAACCTACATTCCATTTACAACTACATTTTTAAACCCACATTCCAAGGGTGTAATCTGGGTTTTTTTCGTGGTGCAGGGTCTGTCAATCACCGTCTGAAAATGAACTTTGGGAGAGGGAAGGAGAGAAAAAAAAGGGTGAAATCCTGGAGTGGCACAGCAGGGTCCAATCCTGCCTTTTTTTCCTTAATTCCCACCTCTCTCCTCACAGATTCCCTACCTGGGCTTTTGCTCCTGTGAAGAACTGGGGGACACTGGTGTGTGGCAGCTCACAGACCCTCCCATCCTCCCTCTCACTCATGGACCGACTGGAGGCTTTAACTGGAGAGAAACGCTCCTGCAGGAGTAGGGAGCAGCCAGCAAGGACAGCCCTTCCCAGCGCTGGACAATGTCTCTTCTTCCTCTTCTTCTCCTTCCTCGTGTTTTATTGCCAGCAGGAAAACTCCTCCTCATCTGTCCCCGCGTATCTCACACGGCCACAGCCCTGCAAAAAGTCTTTTTACATTTAAATGGGCTGCAAATCAGCTCGTTTACAACAAAATGGGCTGATTTGAGGTGGGGGGAAATAAATTAAAATACAGCTTGAGGCTCTTGCACAGCTTGGGGTTGGTTTCCTCACCTTGAAGGAGCTCTGGTGACACTTTCACTGTAGGGACAATGAGACTGTGTCAGGCAGGATGCTGGGGTTGTTTTCTCACTGCTATTTCTGCAAAGTGTCTGCAGCCTTGTTCAGCACCTCGTGCTTGCTCCACTCCCAGCCCCCAAACCCTCAGCACCTTCCAGAAAAATCAAAAAGTTATTTCCTTCCCCAAGGCTGGAAATGAGTCCAGGGTTGCCTCTGCAGGCTGCACCAGGTTATTCCTCTCCTCTGAGTGCTCAAAATGTGCAGAGATGGGTTGATATGAAAGAAAAGAAGAGATTTTGGTTGATACTAAGGAAAATAAGAGATTGGTTGATATTGAGGAAAATAAAAGATTGGTTGATATTAAGGAAAATTCTGGATCAGAGGGAAATTCCGAATTTCACATCACTTACAGGTGAGGTTTGAGCATCAAAAGTCAGCACAACCCCCAAACCCTCAGCACCTTCCAGAAAAATCAAAAATTTATTTCCTTCTCCAAGGCTGGAAATGAGTCCAGGGTTGCCTCTGCAGGCTGCACCAGGTTGTTCCTCTCCTCTGAGCAAAGATGGGAGTGCTCAAAATGTGCTGGATATTGTGCAGAGATGGATTGATATGAAAGAAAATAAGAGATTTTGGTTGATATTAAGGAAAATAAGAGATTGGTTGATATTGAGGAAAATAAAAGATTGGTTGATATTAAGGAAAATTCTGGATCAGAGGGAAATTCCGAATTTCACATCACTTACAGGTGAGGTTTGAGCATCAAAAGTCAGCACAACCCCCAAACCCTCAGCACCTTCCAGAAAAATCAAAAATTTATTTCCTTCTCCAAGGCTGGAAATGAGTCCAGGGTTGCCTCTGCAGGCTGCACCAGGTTGTTCCTCTCCTCTGAGCAAAGATCTGAGTGCTCAAAATGTGCTGGATATTGTGCAGAGATGGGTTGATGTTAAGGAAAAGAAGAGATTTTGGTTGATACTAAGGAAAATAAGAGATTGGTTGATATTAAGGAAAGTAAAAGATTGGTTGATATTAAGGAAAATTCTGGATCAGAGGGAAATTCCGAATTTCACATCACTTACAGGTGAGGTTTGAGCATCAAAAGTCAGCACAGCAAAAGCTGGGAGGGATTTCTTTGAAGTGGAAATAAAAGAAGCCTTTCCCAACAAAATCTGAGGGATTTAGGAAGTTCAGATTTGGGTTTTTAGTCCTTTATTTTGGTTATTGAAATCCACCCGTGTCCACAGGTTTGTGCTGTTTAAATTCCCTTCAGAAGCCTTTGGAAAAGGGTTTTTTTATTTCCCTTTTATATTGGGATTTTTGGTCTGGCCATTCACCAGGAGTGGCTCTGTGTCCCTTTGGCAGCCCAGGAATGATGGGATGGAAAAGCTGCTGGAATTCTGTGGGATTCTGTGGGATTCTGTGGGATTCTGGGTGCTTTTCTTCCTCACCCTTCATTCCCAAGTGCCACCTGTCATAAAGACAAAACACCTAAAAAAACCCAGCACGTTTCAATTTAGGAACAACATTTGATGTATTTATCCAAGGAGGGAAGGGTTGGGATTGGGGGGAAGTGCAAGAGGAGAGTTTCCATCTCTAACCAAAAAGTTTGGGATCACAATGGGGATCCTCTTGGTGCCAGAGCCTGCAGGATGCCAAAAAAACCTGCATCCCAAAAATGCACCACAGTGGGTATTTATAACCTAAAGTGGCAGCAGAGCAGGGGTTTTAGGATTAGAATTACCTAAAATGATCAGCTTTGGTGATAAAGTATCAATAAATTATTTGGAGATAGAATTATCTAAAAATTTTCAGCTTTTGGTGGTAGATTATCAATTATTCTGGTGATCAATTATCAATAAATTATAAATTATTTGGGGATAGAATTATCTAGAATTCTAAATTATTCTAAAATTCGAAATTATTCTAAATAAATTATAACTTATTTGGGGATAGAATTATCTAAATTCTAGGTAGAGGAACAAGTCAGTTTCCAAATCCTCCAATTATAATTGGTATAACTCTGAAGAAGTAGACTTGGTCTACAATGTAGAAATTTTCAGCTTTTGGTGGTAAATTATCAATTATTCTGGTGATCAATTATCAATAAATTATAAATTATTTGGGGATAGAATTATCTAAAAATTTTCAGCTTTTGGTGGTAAATTATCAATTATCAATAAGTTATAAATTATTTGGGGATAGAATTATCTAAAATTTTCAGCTTTTGGTGGTAAATTATCAATTATCAATAAATTATAAATTATTTGGGGATAGAATTATCTAAAATTTTCAGCTTTTGGTGGTAAATTATCAATTATTTTGGCGATCAATTATCAGTAAATTATAAATTATTTGGGGATAGAATTATCTAAAGTGTTTGAAATGGGTGAAATGGTTTGAAATGGGCCCAGATTTGATGTTTATTGATCCGAGAAAAATCAAGTTTTTGTGGGGTTTCGGTGGATTTTCCCTTTGGGCAGGGTTGGTGTCACCTCCCCCAAGCTGCCACAACAACCAGGGAGTGACAAACTGCAATTCCAGCTGCCCAAAAGAGGAGAAAATTGGGAGGGAGCAAACCCCAAAAGAGGAGAAAATTGGGATGGAGCAAACCCAAAAGAGGAGAAAATTGGGATGGAGCAAAACCCAAAAGAGGAGAAAATTGGGTGGAACGAGCCCCAAATGAGGAGAAAATTGGGAGGGAGAAACAATTGGGATGGAGCAAACCCCAAAAGAAGAGAAAAATGGGATGGAGCAAAACCCAAAAGAGGAGAAACAATTGGGATAGAGAAACAATTGGAATGGAGCAAACCCCAAAAGAGGAGAAATTTGGGATGGAGCAAACCCCAAAAAGAGGAGAAAATTGGGAGGGAGCAAAACCCAAAAGAGGAGAAACAATTGGAATGGAGCAAACCCCAAAAGAAGAGAAAATTGGGAGGGAGCAAACCCCAAAAGAGGAGAAAATTGAGATGGAAAAAAACCCAAAAGAGCAGAAAATTTGGATGGAACAAACCCCAAAAGAGGAGAAACAATTGGGATGAAAAAAACCCAACCAAACAAACAAAAAAGAAACAATTGGGATGGAGCAAACCCCAAAAGAGGAGAAATAATTGGGATGGGAAAAAAAAACCAAAAGAAGAGAAAATTGGGATGGAATAAACCCCCAAAAAAGGAGAAAATTGGGCTGGAGCAAACCCAAATGAGGAGAAAATTGGGATGGAGCAAACCCCAAAAAAAGGAGAAAATTGGGATGGAAAAAAAAACCCAAAAGAGGAGAAAATTGGGATGGAGCAAACCCCAAAAGAGGAGAAATAATTGGGATGGAATAAACCTCAAAAGAGGGGGAAATTGGGATGGAAAAAAACCCAAAAAAAAGGAGAAAATTGGGCTGGAGCAACCCCAGAGAGGCTGAGCTGAGTTTGGAGCCCATCCTGAGCCCATCCTGGCCAATATCCCAGCTATTCCCACAATCCATAGGATAAAAATTCCATTCTTTCTACTTTTAGGACTGTGTGACACACCTTAGGCCACTCAGAAGTGCTTTACTATAGCAGGGATGGAACTGAAAAGTCAGGGAGAAAATTCAGGACAGGGCAAGGGAAAAAAAAAATCCTACTCCTTTGTGGTCTTATTGCTGTCAGGTTCATTTTAAATTGTCATTTAAATTATTTTTGGCTGTGTACAGACATTCTGAAGAGCATTTCTGGCTTGTTTTCCTCCATGCAAAAAAAAATTAAATTAAATTTATTTGACAATCACACCAAAAAATAAGAGAAAAAATGTGGTTGCTGAGGCGTGTGAATTCTCCAGATTTTTTTTTTTTTGTGTCAAAATTGGGGCAGGAAATATTGTTGTGTTCTCATATTTATTTATCTCAGATCCTGCTGGAGTCGAGTGACATTAAAAGGAGATTTTTAGGAGCACGAAACAGAGAGGGAGCAAAAGCTGAATGCACAATTTGGGTGGTGTCAGCTGCTCTTTGATATAGTAATAGAGAAAAAATGTCTTCTGGTTGAGGAGGTAGATGTTAAAATACTCTTCTTTAAAAAATATATATTTTTGGGAAATATTTTGACAATTGTAGTCTTGTCTCGAATTAGGTGTCAGGAATCACAGGGAGAAAAATCTTATTTTCTTCAGCATTTTGAGTTTTCTTGGGGGTTTTGTGTTAAGCAGTCTCACGTTGAAAGGGCTTTTTGGGTGGAAAAAAAGAGAAAAAATGTTGTTCTTTTTAAATTTATAATTGAGAGGTTGAGAAGACAAAAGAATCGCTGCTTCACTTTTCACCCCATTAATGTGGATTTAATGCTCATTAATGTGGATTTAATGCTCATTAATGTGGATTTAACATCACTCCAGTGGTTTGTCCCAGAACATTAAACTTGAGCTCTCCAAAATCTTTTCCTTCACTGTGAGCTGCATCAGATCCCAACTTTTATTCTAACAGCACTTCCCAGGTCTTTCCTTCTCTCCACAATTAAGGAAAAAAAGCTGCAAACCTGCCAGGAATAAATCGTTAATTTTTATAATTTGCAATGTATGGCTTAGGAAAAAAAAAAAAAAAAAAAAAACAAGAATTAAATTGACATTACACTCAAATCAACGGAGCTTTGCTTCTTTATGCAAAATGAGGATCCAGACCATGATAATTGCAGTAAAAATTGGTATTTCCCTTTTCACTGCCACCGAGCAGTTTCAGACAGAAGCTGCCTGGGGCCGGGGGCCTCTTCTGCTGTGAAATTCTGATGAATTTGAAGAGAGTGGTAAATTTTATCCCCCAAAATTGGCTTTGGTTCGTGGTTTGGGTTCCTTTCTTTCAAAAGAGACGCTGAGGAAATGATTTGAAGTCACGGGTAGAAGGGATGGTGTCACTGAACAGAAGAAATGCAATTAACAGTGGCTGTTAATTAACAGCTTGGCTGCAAAGGCTCTAAATCACTTCTTGCTGCTCCCCACTTCCTCAAATTCATCCCCCAGGGACTCTTCATGACCCACAACAGAAAATACTCAGCCAGTTCCTTTGTTGTTTCTCATTATTTCAGCATTTTCTGAACTTTCTCTCCGTGACATCTCTTCAGACTTGATGTTATCAACAGCTCCTTTTTCTTTTGTTTTGTTTTTTTCTTTTTTGTTTTTTCATTTTCAACCTGTTGTATCGTTCTGTTTATCATGGATTTTCTTTTATTTTATTTAGTGTGAGCAGATTGTATTTATTTGAGAGAAAAAGAAAAACGTTTGCTGTTTAAAAAAACCCAATAATGGTATTGCCAAAACCAGCTGTAATTACCTGTGACATCTGTATTTTTTTATTTTGGGGGTGGGTGGTTGTTTTTAATCTCAATTTTGAGCACTACCAACTGTTAAAACAACCACGGCGTTTTAATTTGCTCCTCACATTAAACGGAACTCTCAGAAGTCAGACAAAAAGATCTCGTGGGTGATTTAATAAAGATGCCAAGCATCCTTCCGATTTCAGATTTCCTCCGGAGCCTGGTGGGGTTCTGAGCTGCATTTTTCTTTTTTCCGAGGCTGAAATTCACTCACTTGACAGCAGATGGCACGAAATCCTCCCGACTCCTCCTCTCCGTGCTCAGGGATGGGATTTTCCCTCTGAATTCAGATTTTCCCCGGATTTATTTCACCCTCAGGTCTGGATGCGTGGAGCTGAAGCCACAACTTTCAAACCAAATTTATTTTTCCAACACATCTTTCTTAATCTGGATTTTAATTTTTTTTTTCTTTCAACTCAGCTGTTTTAAATTCATGACCTGCAGCTCTGTTTTCCAGTAAAATTGATTCATGATGATGAACACAAAAGCCACAGATTTATCAACCAAATACCCACTGAGTGATGCACCCGCAATTTCATGGAAATAGGTCCTAATATAATTTATAATTAATTTTGTCCACTTCACACATAGCTTTTAAACCACCATTATCTTATTAAATTCAGTTTATTTTGACTGTAATAGTTCATACCAAATTCTGAGCAGTTCCAAAGGAGGATCTGCCGAAAATTCCTTTTTGGGAATCACAAATCACGAGATAAACTTGGATAAATGTGATGTTAACACACACCCGGGGGCACACCAGGCTGGAATCATCAGACCTGCAAGGAAAAACCCGAATTGTGTCCCCTGGGAGCTGCTGGTGTCCCCATCACAGGCAGAAATTCCCTTTTCCAGCATCCCTGCAGGCACAGCCAGCCAAAAACCTCCTGGGCAGCGGCACAGTGGCACAAAAGTGACTTTTTCTTTTTAATCCAGGCATTTAAAATCGGTTTTCAAGCTGCTTTGCCACTTCCACAAGTGTCATTTTTATAATCCAAGGATTTAAAATGAGTTTTCAAGCTGCCTTGCCACATCCACAAGTGTCATTTTTATAATCCAGGTATTTAAAATGGGTTTTCAAGCTGCCTTGCCACTTCCACAAGTGTCATTTTTATAATCCAAGGATTTAAAATGGCTTTCAAACAGCCTTGCTACATCTACAAGTGTTATTTTTATAATCCAGGCATTTAAGATGGGTTTTTAAGCAGCCTTGCCACATCCACGAGTGAAATTTTATAATCCAAGGATTTAAAATGAGTTTTCAAGCAGTCTTGCCACTTCCACGAGTGACATTTTATAATCCAGGCATTTAAAATGGGTTTTAGGCAGCCTTGCCACATCCACGAGTGACATTTTTTAATCCAAGGATTTAAAATGGGTTCTCAAACTGCCTTGCCACATCCACGAGTGGCATTTTTATAATCCAGGTATTTAAAATGGGTTTTTAGGCAGCCTTGCCACATCCATGAGTGATTTTTTTTTTTTTTAATCCAGGCATTTAAAATGGGTTTTAAACTGCCTTGCCACATCCGCGAGTGTCATTTTTATAATCCAGGCATTTAAAACGGATGGATTAAAAAATTAAAATGGATGGATTAAAAAATTAAAGTTTGACCACATCCACCAGGTAAGTGCTGCCTTGGGAATGAAACCCCGGCGCATCCCAGCAGCAGCTGGGCGACCCCACCCCACATTTCCCTGCCCTTTTCCCTTCTCCCTCTGCCCGGGTCCCGGCTCGGGGGCAGCGCTGAAGTTCCGAGTCCCCGCTGCTGTCGCCCACCAGTTCCGTGAGGTCACCGCGGGCTCAGCGCCGCCACCGCAGAGGAAACCCGGGCTGGGGGCAGAGGGAAGGGACAGCGACCCCGGGGCGGCTGGAGTCACGGGAAATGCGCTGAAAAGGGAGCGCAGAGGGGAAGCCGAGCGCAGCCAAGCTCAGCCCAGCCAAGCTCGGCTCATCCGAGCCCGGCTCAACCCAGCCAAACTCAGCCCAGCCCAGCTCAGCCAAGCCCAGCTCAGCCAAGCCCAGCCCAGCTCAGCATGAGCGTGCCCGGGGCGCTGCTCGCCGTGCTCCTGCTGCAAGGTAAGCCCGGCTTTATCTGAGCCCAGCTCTCCTCCCCAGCCCTGCTGGGAAAACTCTTCCCAGAGCTCCAGCACGGGGCACAGGGCTGTTGGGTGTGGGGGACAAAATTATAATGTCACCTCTTTGCCAATTTTGTCATCCCATTCCCAGTTTTGTCACCCCATTCCCAATTTTGTCCTGTCCCGGTGTCCTGGCCAACTGGATCTGCTTTTCTAGAGGAACCACTTTGAGGTTTCTCTCCCAAATTTGCCCTGAACCAGGACATCACCCCATTCCCAGTTTTGTCACCCCGTTTAGGAGCTGTCACCCCATTCAGGGGTCAGTGAGCTCACTGAGTCCCAAACCCAGGATCAGTGACACCGAGTTACTGCTGGCAGCTTGAGGTGACAAAGCATTGGGGTATCTAAAGATTCTGTCTTAAATTTGGGCAGGGGGTCACTGCTTGCTTTGCCTGGGTCAGAAATCCAAATTTGTCCTTTTTGGTGTGAAGTCAGAGCAACTTAGGGAGAACTTTTAAAGTCCTTTGGAAAAGAAAAACACTTTAGATGCTCATCTCCTCACTCCTGCTAGAGGAGGCAGCTTATTTGGATCTTTGGCTTTCAGACACAGGAGTGTGACAGGTTCATGTCTGATGTGTCAGGCAGAGGATGGAGGAAGGGTCTAACAGAGGATCCAGGGGAGGAGCAGGGCAGCAATCCATGGCAGGATCCCTGCAGGCTTCACTCCTGACCTTGGCAGGAGAAATGGGTCCACGATCCTCGGGCTGGACCATGGAGCCATTTTCTGGATCCTGGGGCTTTTCCTCCTCCCTCCTTGGCAGACCCTGGAGCAGAAACCACTGCAGGGCTGTCCCTGACAATTTGCTAATTCTCAGTCCAACCCCTCTCCTCCCTTTTGCCCCAGACTCCTGCAGGATGAATTTGTGGCTGCTGCCTTGGCTTCCAGAATTAATTCAGCTCCATCCACAGCTCAGCAGCCAGGACAAAAACAACTCATTAATTGGGCTCTGTGGGTTACAATCTCACAGATAACTCTGCACCAAAATCATTAATTGGGGTCATTGTGTGTTAGAATCTCACAGATAACTGCACCAAAACTAACTCATTAATTGGGGTGGCTCTGTGAGTTACAGGGTCTCAGATAATTCTGCACCAAAACTAACTCATTAATTGGGGTGGCTCTGTGGGTTACAGGCTCATAGATAATTGCACCAAAACTCATTAAATGGGGTGATTGTGGGCTACAATCTCACAGAGAACTCTGCACCAAAACCATTAATTGGGGTGGCTCTGTGGGTTACAGGCTCTCAGATAATTCTGCACCAAAACTAACTCATTAATTGGGGTGATTGTGGGTTACAGACTCACAGATGACTGCACCAAAACTAACTTATTAACTGGGATGGCTTTGTGAGTAACTATTTCACAGATAACTGCACCAAAATCATTAAATGGGGTGGCTGTGGGCTACAATCTCACAGTAACTGCACCAGAATCATTAATTGGGGTGATTGTGGATTACAGGCTCACAGATGACTGCACCAAAACCATTAAATGGGATGGGTCTGTAGGTTACAGGCTCACAGATAACTCTGTGCCAAAATTAACTCATTAAATGGGGTGATTGGGGTTACAAATTCAGATAACTGCACCAAAACTAACTCATTAAATGGGGTGTCTGTGTGGGTTACAGGCTCACAGATAACTGCACCAAAATTATGAAATAAAATGATTGAGGGTTACAGGCTCACTGATAACTGCACCAAAACCAACTCATTAGATGGGGTGGCTCTGTGAGTAACTATCTCACAATTAACAGCACCAAAATCATTAAATGGGGTGATTCTGTGGGTTACAAAGTCAGATAACTGCACCAAAATCATTAAATGGGGTGATTGTGGGTTACAGGCTCACAGATAACTGCACCAAACTTATTAAACAGAATGATTGTGGGTTACAATCTTTCAGATAACTGCACCAAAATTATTAAATAGGATGATTGTAGGTTACAGTCTCTCAGATAACTGCACCAAAATCATGAAATAGGATGATTGTAGGTTACAGTCTCTCAGATAACTGCACCAAAATCATGAAATAGGATGATTGTAGGTTACAATCTCTCAGATAACTGCACCAAAATTATTAAATAGGATGATTGTAGGTTACAATCTCTCAGATAACTGCACCAAAATTATTAAATAGGATGATTGTGGGTTAGGATCTCACAGATAACTCTGCACCAAACTCATTCAAAGGGTTGGCTCTGTGGGTTACAGGCTCCCAGCTAACTCTGCACCCGTGCTCTCAGTGCAAGCAGCTCTCAGTCACTTCCTGGGGGCTCTGAGAACAGCAGCAGCAGTAGAACCACTCTGCTCAGTGCCTCCTGCAATTCCCAGCACCAAACTGCTGCCCTTTCTCGCCAAGGATCTGTCCCTTGGTGGCAGAGGTGTTATTCCAGGTGGGATCCACGTGGCACAAAAGCCACCAGCCCTGGAGCTGCCATGGGGACAGGTCCCACATTTGGTGACCACAGCAGAGCCCCTGTGCTGGGAAGAGCTGCCCTGTGAGTCACGCTGTGAATAAAACTCATTTTCCAGTGGTCTCCCCTGGAAATTCCATTTCTGCCCTGGGTTGGAGCAGCAGCAACACCCCCAGCTCTTCTTGCTCAGCCTCGCTGCTGTCACCCCCAAAGGTGTGATGTCCCCACGCTGCTGGTGGTGACAGGAAACCATCACGGGGACAGAAATACCCGAGGGGGCTGTGAAAAACCACACAGAGCCCCAGCTGCCTCTAAACAACTCTCACCTCCCGCCACAGCTCCTCTCACAGCCACAATCCCCACGGGAAACTGTCCTACAGAGAGACGAGGCTGGTTCTGGAGGTACAAAAATCAGCTCCAGCAAAATTCCCGACCAAAAAAAAAAGTCATTTCTGAGCATTAAGAATATGAAAATCTTCCCCAAAGGCCAAAAAGATTCGTTTCCCTAAACTGCAGTGGGAACTGGCAGCCGGCAGCTACGTGGAAAATCAAATCAAAACACACAAAACAGGAATGAAAACAAAACTCGCCTGCTGCCCATTTACTCAACTCCAGGGCACAGTTTTTGTCTGGAGAAGGCAATTCATTCAAATTGTCATCAAAAATTCTCACAAAGTGTTTTATCTGCCTTAGAATGGCTGGAGAGAAAAAGCACATTTTACTGCCAGCCTGTGAAATGAGCTGGGAGAAGAGAGAGTGAAATTTCATTTTTGTAACTTCTGCCAGGCCAGGTTTGGGTGGCTTTTTTTTCAAAAGAAGTTTCATTTCTGAATAAAAAAGCTTCATTTTTAGAGGTGATGGGAAATCATCCACACTCTGAGTAAATCAGGTTCAACAGCCCCAGAATGGGACACAAAACCAGAGAATGGTTTGGCTGGAAGGGACCTTAAATATTATTTAGTTATCATCATGGAATAAGTGAAAATTGAATATTTGTGTTTAAATCCAGGGAGAGAGTGCATGAAATGGGACTGCTTCAGTTCTGTATTGGCTAACAATGGAATACTTTCTTGGCTAATAACTAAAATTGGTTTAATAATTAAATCAGGTCGTGCTGGCAGGTGGAGATCCCAAACCTTTATCACACAGATGAGCTGTCCAATGAAAATAATTTATTTATATCCCTATGACCATACTGGCAATGTAGAAATATTAAAAAACCATTGCAAAAAAAAGGAAAATTAACACATTACTCTGTGCAAAATATCCCTGCTTTGCTTCGTGTCACAATTTCCAACTTGTTTTTCCCCCTGGTGTGCGGCAGGGGGGTTTGCAGGGGCTGCCAGTGACTCTGTGACGCTGAAGGAAAGAGAAAATCTGAACCTTAACTGCACCTTCAGCACCCCCAGCAACAGCAACTTCACCCTGCAGTGGTTAAACCCTCGGAATTTCACCATTTTCCTCAATGCCCAGCAGGGTAAGTGTGAACCCAGAGTGGTGGCACTGCCCACCAGGCTGGGGACACTGAGCTGGCCCAAAGGGCCAACGTGGGGGGGGTTGTAGCTGGGTCCAGAGGGTCCTTTGTGGTCACCAGAAATTGGTGCCTTTTGGGGCTGCCTGAAAACAGAGGCCCGACAAAATTTAAATAATAAAAACCACTCTTTTTCTCTTTATTGAAGGGCCTTCAGGTACATTTAGGGCAGACAAAACCCACCCAAAAATGGACAATGGGTCACGGGTTTCACACTTTTATAAGTTTGGTCCATTTGCATTTTGGGGGTGAATCTGCCAATTCCAGCTTCAGCTAATGAAGTCATTGACCCCAAGTTTGCTGCCCCCAACTCCCTTTTGTTTCCATCTCTGGGGCCTGAGGCAGTGAGGTGTCCTTGATTGCCAGGCCTGGAGAGGAATTGTTGTGTCTGCCCCAAATGGGGAAGCAGCAGCTCCCACTCTGTGTGGAGTTTGGAGTTCTGCACTAAAGAACTGCAGGGTTACAAATATGTGAAAAATATAATAACATACTATTATTAAATATAATTTTTTATTGGTGGTAGTAGTAGTGGTAGCAGTAGCATTAGTATTAAATATAATATTAAATATAATATTAGTATTAGTATTAAATATAATATAATTTCTTTCAAATAGATGAAAAATAGAAAAGCTAAAATCCTGGAGAGGAATTGTTGTGTTTGCCCAGAATGGGGAAGCAGCAGCTCCCACTGTGTGTGGAGTTTGGAGTTCTGCACTAAAGAACTGCAGGGTCACAAATATGTGAAAAATATAATAACATACTATTATTAAATATAATTTATTCTTATTGTTAGTAGTACTAGTAGTAGTAATATTAGCATTAATATTAGTATTAAATATAATACCATCTCTTTCAAATAGATAGAAAAGCTAAAATCCTGGAGAGGAATTGTTGTGTGTGCCCCAGATGGGGAAGCAGCAGCTCCCACTGTGTGTGGAGTTCGGAGTTCTACACTAAAGAACTGCAGGTTACAAATATGTGAAAACCATGAAAGTTCAAGTCCTGAGGCACCACCTCCTTCCCCTGGGGGGGTTGAGCCCCTTCCTGGCAGCAGACAAGAGGGGCTGAATCATTTCCTGCTGCAGTGGGAACCCCCCGAGCTCCCCGAGCGGAGCTGCAGCTCCCAGCGCACCCAGGGCTCAGCGCAGAGCCCGCCCTTGGCTTTGGGGACAGCTGGGGACATTCCCGGCACCCTGACTCCCTTCCACTCACAGGAACTCAGTGCAGCGCCCCAGGAGGAGATTTTGGGGAAACAGCGATGATTTTGAAATGTGCTGGTGAAGCTGAAGTTCCCATTTCTGCTTTCCCCAGCTCCCATCTCTCCATCCTTCTCTCTCCTCCTCTTGCTCCAAATGCAGGGTGAGGAGAGCCTTGGCCTTCCCCCTCTGCAGCATTCAGCATTCCTTGTCAAATCCTCTAGGTTTTAATTATAAAATTAAATAAATTAAATAGTTAATTATAAAATTATATAAATTAAATATTTAATTATAAAATAAAATAAAATAAATTAATTAATTCTAAAATAAAATAAAATAAATTAATTCTAAACTAAATAAATGTTAAATTAATTAAATCTTAATTATAAAATTAAAACAAATTAAGTAGATTATTAAATCACATTTATTTAAAATACATTTAATTGTTTATTAATTAAGTGTATTAAATTTAGTTATAAAATAAATAAATTTAGTTAATTAATTATAAAATAAAATTAAATTAATTCTAAATTAAATAAATTAAATAAACTAATTATATCTTAATTATAAAATTAAAATAAATCAAATAAATTATTAAATTACATTTATTTAAAATACATTTAATTGTTATTAATTAATTTTTAAAATGAATTATAAAATTAAATAATTATAAAATTAATTAATAATTAATTTTAATTAATTATAAAATTAAAATTATCGGGATTCGCCCGAATTGCTGGGATTTCCTTCCAGCTCAGTATTCTGTCAAAACCTCAGCTAAAAAAAAAAAAAATTAAGATAAAAAGAGAAGTTTTGAGGTCTCTTTCCCCCTGATGTTTGTACAAAGCCCCAGTTTCAGTTCAATTTAAGGGCAGAAGTTGCATTTTCTGTGCTGCAATTGTGGGAAAAGTTCATGGACTTGTTGGGCTGACCCTGAGAGCTCCTGGAAATTGTGCAGCAGGAGGAAAGAATTAAAGATTAGAAGGTCAAGAGAGAGAAAGGAGAGTAGAGATGCCCTAGGAGATGCTTTCATTTAAAAACCTGAAATTTAAAATCCCATAAAAGAAAAACTCTTCTCAAGCTTTCTCCTGAGCTGTACCAACCCCCGTGGCGTGCTGGATTTTCTGTTCCTGGCAGTTTTAAGAGACCAGAGGTACAAACTGCTCCATTATTCCAAGGATGAATTATCCATCCAGCTGTCCAACCTGACACAGCAGGACGAAGGAATTTACAGATGCTTCTACTACACCAGGCACGTCCGAATCAAGAGCCAGAACGTTGAGATTTTGGGTAAGTTCCCTCACCTGGGTTTGTTTTTTTTACCTAGAGCAGAACAGGGCCAGCTCCTCAAATCCACACCTGAATTTTTCCACGAATTTTTCCATCCATTTTTCCATTTTGCTTTTAGCTCCGTCCCCTCCTGTGGCAGCAGCTCTCTGGCCACAGAGAGCAGGCCCAGACTTTCCTAGAAAAATCCTGGGAAGCTGTGGGAAACTCAGAGGAAAAATCATTATCTCTCTTTCTGTAACCATTATTTAGAGATATGGTTCTCTGAAATTCAAAGAATTCAAACATTTCAAAGAATTGAAACAATTCAAGCAATTATTATCTCTCTTTCTGTTACCATTATTTATAAATATAGTTCTCTAAAATTCAAAGAATTCAAAGAATTCAAACAATTATTATCTCTCCGTAACCATTATTTAGAGATATGGTTCTCTGAAATTCAAAGAATTCAAACAATTCAAACAACTATTATCCCTTTTTCTGTAACCATTATTTATAGATATGGTTCTCTAAAATTCAAAGAATTCAAAGAATGCAAAGAATTCAAACAATTATTATCTCTCTTTCTGTAACCATTATTTATAAATATGGTTCTCTACAATTCAAAGAATTCAAACAATTCAAAGAATTCAAACAATTATTATCTCTCTTTCTGTAACCATTGTTTATAGATATGGTTCTCTAAAATTCAAAGAATTCAAAGAATTCAAACAATTATTATCTCTCTGTAACCATTATTTATAAATATGGTTCTCTAAAATTCAAAGAATTCAAACAATTATTATCTCTCTTTCTGTAACCATTGTTTATAAATATGGTTCTCTGAAATTCAAAGAATTCCAAGAATTAAAAGGATTTAAACAATTCAAACAATTATTATGTCTCTTTCTGTAACCATTATTTATAATTATGGCTCTCTAGAGTGTGTTTTTGATAGCCACCAACAGTTTGGGAGAGATTTTCACTTTGAGCCCAATCAGGTCTTAGGTCCACCATTGTTTCCATAAGAACTGTAAATTTCTAATAATAAAGTCTCAGGTTTTCTATAAGAACTGTAGATTTCTAAGAATAACAATTAGATTTTCCATTGTTTCTCTAAGAACTGTAGATTTCTAATAATAAAATCTTAGGTTTTCCATTGTTTCTATAAGATCTGTAGATTTCTAATAATAAGTATTAGATTTTCCATTGTTTCTCTAAGAACTGTAGATTTCTAACAATAAAATCTTAGGATTCCATTGTTTCTCTAAAAAACTGTAACAATAAATGATTTCTAATAATTCAATCATAATTAATAATTTAATAAGAATTATTTCTAATAATAAAGTGCCTTTCATGCTTTCTGAATCATGGGGTCCATGCTAATTATTACCCAGCTGGGGGCCTGCTACCACCCCCTCCAATAATGCTGATGAAAAGGAAAAAAAAGGAAATAATGCTGATGGAAAAGGAGTAGAAAACGCCTCTAAACTGATCCTAAATCTTCCTGCTGCAGCTTCTCCTTCCCACCCAGTGCTGGAAATCTGCCAGGATGAAGAAAGAGGCATCAAACTCTCCTGCCACAGCCAGGGGGGCAGACCCCAGCCCCAGATTTCCTGGCTGTTGGACAACGGGGTTGAGCTGCCAGGTGAGAGCTCCGACGCTCTTTGGGCGCTGAAATTGTGGTTTGTCAGTTTTGGGGTGGTTTAAAGGTGCTGGAGGGGGAAATATCAGCTGGGGTCTGCAATTTGTGGCTGCAGCTTGGGGCAGCGCTGGGGAGCAGACAGCGTGAAGTTCCACAGGGATAAAATAAACCCAAAATCCTGGGATGTCAGCATTGAATTGCACTGGGGTAAAATTAATCCAAAATCCTGGAATTTCAGCATTGAATTGCACTGGGATAAAATAAATCCAAAATCCTGGAACTACAGCACTGAATTCCACAGGGATAAAATAAACCCAAAATCCTGGGATTTTAGCGTTGAATTGCACTGGGATAAAATGAACCAAACCCCCCGAATTTCAGCACTGAATTCCAGTGAGATAAAATAAACCCAAAATCCTGGAATTTCAGCACTGAATTCCACTGGGGTAAAATTAATCCAAAATCCTGGAACCTCGGCACTGAATTCCAGTGGGATAAAATAAACCCAAAATCCTGGAATTTCAGCATTGAATTGCACTGGGATAAAATGAACCAAACCCCCCGAATTTCAGCACTGAATTCCAGTGGGATAAAATAAACCCAAAATCCTGGAACTGGGATAAGTTGAACCCAAAACCCCTGGAATTTCAGCATTAAATTCCACAGGGATAAAATGAACCCAGAATTTTGGAACCTCAGCACTGAATTCCAGTGGGATAAAATAAACCCAAAATCCTGGAATTTCAGCACTGAATTCCACTGGGATAAAATTGAACCCCAAAACCCTGGAATTTCAGCACTGAATTCCACTGGGGTAAAATTAATCCAAAATCCTGGAACCTCGGCACTGAATTGCATTGGGATAAAATGAACCCAGAATCCTGGAACTGGGATAAATGTAACCCAAAATCCCTGGAATTTCAGCATTAAATTCCATAGAGATAAAATGAACCCAGAATTTTGGAACCTCAGCACTGAATTCCACTGGGATAAAATAAACCCAAAATCCTGGAATTTTAGCGTTGAATTCCAGTGGGATAAAATGAACCAAACCCCCCAAATTTCAGCACTGAATTCCAGTGGGATAAAATAAATCCAAAATCCTGGAACCTCGGCACTGAATTCCAGTGGGATAAAGTAAACCCAAAATCCTGGAGTTTCAGCATTGAATTGCACTGGGATAAAATGAACCCAGAATCCTGGAACTGGGATAAGATGAGAGATGCAAATTTAATCGTGTGAAATATAAGAAATCATCGCTCTAATCCAGCATTTCTCCAATTTCTGTGGGTTTTCTCCATTTTTTGAAGGCTTGGAGTGACTCTCCTTTCTCCCCCTTCCATTCCCAGCTTTAATCACTTCCTGCAAATATTTACACTAATCAGAAAACAGCTAATAAATCTTAATTGCTGACAACACCAGGGCTCGGCAGGGGCAAAGCAGCTGCAATTACTGAGCTGCTGCTGCCAAAGATGATTTCTGAAATCCTTTTGGAGCTCTTACCTGGCCCTGCTGGGGATGGAAAAGAGGGCTGAGAAATGCTGATCTGGGAAGGCTCGTTTGGAAATTGGGAATTTCTTTCATTTCAGGGTAACAGAGCAAGGGGAGCAGCAGAAGCTCTGCATTCTAAACAGAAATATTTGTGTCCTTCAGGCAAACATCTGAAATACCTTCCCCTCCACCAGGGCTGTTCAAACACATCTCTGGTTGCATTAAATACAACTTTATTTTTCATATCATCAACATTACCTGGAGCAATCAGTAATGCTGGGAATCCCACCGGACTCCCCCTAATTCCTTGTGGCAAAGCAAGGAATCCTCTGTGTAAATTCCAGCAGGAGAAGGGGAAGAGTCAAACCCATGCTGTAGGAGAACAGGATTTCAGGGGGATAGAAATGTTTTGTTTTGTTTTATTTTTTTATTTTATTTTATTTTATTTTATTTTATTTTATTTTATTTTATTCTTTTTGGTTTATTTATTTTATTTTATTCTTTTTTATTCTATTTTATTCTATTTTATGTTATTTTATTTTTATTTTATTCTTTTTTATTTTATTTTATTCTTTTTTATTATTTTAGTTTATTTTATTCTATTTTATTTTAGTTTAGTTTAGTTTTATTTTATTCTTTTTTCTTTTATTCTATTTTATTTCATTTTATTTTTATTTTATTCTTTTATTTTATTCTATTTTATTCTTTTTTATTTTATTCTATTTTATTCTTATTTTATTCATTTTATTTTATTTTATTTATTTTATTTTAATTTTTTTATTTTATTTTATTTTATTTTATTTTATTTTATTTTATTTTATTTATTTTATTTTATTTTATTTTATTTATTTTATTTTTATTCTTTTTATCTCCCAATGGATTTGCAGGTGACACCAGGCACCAGCTGGGAGCTGATGGGAAGAAATGGAGCACAAGGAGCACCCTGAGGATCCTCAGCTACAGCCCCAAAGTGACAGCCAGCTGCCTCATCCAGCACCCTGCACTCGGGCCACAGGGGCTGGTGGCATCTTTCCCCTTCCAGGACCTCCCCAGCTCGGGTACTGCAGCTCTGCCTCTCCAATTTCACCGCCCTGGGCTGCTGAAAATAATGAAGACACACACAAAAGTGTGGGGTCTGCTTTAAAATGAGGAACCTGGGGCAAAAAATGGGTTTGGGGCTGTTCATCAGTGGCAGAGCTGAGCAGCAGCTCCTGCCCAAGCTCCCCACAGCCGAGTGTTTCATTTCATTCCTCATTTAAGAACAGCAAATATGTTCTGAGGGCTGGAAAGGTGAGGGTGGGACTGGAAGTGAGACTCTTGATCAGCCAGAAAACCCAATAAACAATGCAGGCCATGGAGCAGGGCAGAAAACCCAAACAATGCAGGGCATGGAGCAGGGCAGAAAACCCAAACAATGCAGGGCATGGAGCAGGGCAGAAAACCCAAACAATGCAGGGCATGGAGCAGGGCAGAAAACCCAAACAATGCAGGGCATGGAGCAGGGCAGAAAACCCAAACAATGCAGGGCATGGAGCAGGGCAGAAAACCCAATAAAAAATCCAGAGTATGGAGCAGGGCAGAAAATCCAAACAATGCAGAGCACGGAGCAGGGCAGGGTGGTTTTTCAAGGATCTGCTCCGTGGCAAAGCCTCTTCTGATTTTTGTCATTTTTTGGGGGGTTTCTTCAGGCTGCAAACAAGCAACGAGACCTTCAGAGGATGCAGAAGTTCCCAGCCCTTCAGGGAATCCAGCAGTTCCTAGTTCTCCAGAGAATCCAGCCGGTACCAGCCCTTCTGCATCGCCAGAGAATCCAGAAGTTTCCAGCCCCTCTGCATCCCCAGATGATCCAGGAGTTTCCAACCCTTCTCCATCCTCAAATGATTCAGAAGTTTCCAGCCCTACTGCATCCCCAGAGAATCCAGAAGTTTCCAGCCCTTCTGCATCTCCAAAAGATCCAGACGTTTCCCACTCCTCTGCATCCCCAAAAGATCCAGAAATTTCCAACTCTGCATCCCCAGGGAATCCAGAATTTTCCAACTCCTCTGCATCCCCAGGGAATCCAGAATTTTCCAACCCTTCTGCATCCCCAGAGAATCCAGCAGTTCCCAGCTCAGCACCAGCCCAGCCAAACCTCACAGATGTCACATTGCGCGGTGAGTTTGGTCTCAGCCACCTGAATTTCTCAAACCTGAAATCACAATTACAGAAATGCTGCCGGGCACAGAGTTCCATCCCAGGTCCCAGAGGAGTTTGGGACGCAGAGCACAACATTTCCTGTTTGTTCCCTCTTTTTCCCTGCCAAAATCCCTCTCCTCGGAGCAGAAAGGGCAGGAGCAGGGTGGGAGCCAGGCTGGGATGCTCTGATGGGCTGCACTAGATGGCACTGTGCAACAACTGTTCACAGAGTCACAGAACTCACAAAATCACAGAATTCACAGAACTCACAAAATCACAGAATTCACAGAATTCACAAAATTTAGAGAATCACAGAATGACCAGGTTGGAACAGACCCTAAAGATCATCGAGTCCAACCCAGCCCCAACAGCTCAACTCAACCCTGGCACCCAGTGCCACATCCAGGCTTTGTTAAACACACCCAGGGATGGGGACTCCACCACCTCCCTGGGCAGAACATTCCAGAATTTTATCACCCTTTCTGTAAAAAACTTTTTCCTGATATCCAACCTGTATTTCCCTTGGCACAGCTCAGGGCTGTGTGCTCTGGTTCTGTCAGTGCTGCCTGGAGAAAGAGAGAAATTCAAACAGTAGCCAAAGAGGATGATTTTAGAAAATCTCAGAATGGAATGGGGTAGCAAGGAGGAAATTCTGGAAGCACAGCTGGAAAAATCAATTTGTTCTAGCAGCAGTGTAACTGATAAAAACGATCACTGGAAGGTTTTGGAAAGGAAAAAGTAGACGTAACTAAAGGAAAGGAAAAGGAAATATCTATAAAAGGAAATCTGTAAGTATTTCCTTTTATATAAAATAAATAATCTATATAAAAGGAAAAAAATATACATAACTGCAAAAAGGTCTCTTTGCTCCAATCAGATTTCCCCTGCAGGAAAGAAACTTGATTTTTCAGGAATGCATCACCGGGGTGAAATCATTTATTTCTGTCTGATTCCCAGAAATTCCCAGCACATTTAACAGCACAAACCTCTGTTACAGAGCAAAACCCCAAATCCAAAGGACTGCTGAGGAAGGAGAGGAATCTCCTGCTGCCCATCCTGGTGGCTGCTCTGATCCTGGTGCTGCTCATCATTGTGCTGCTGTTCGTGGTGAAGCTGAAGAAAGCTCACGGGGTGTGGAAGAGAGGTGATGAACGGGAATTGGGGGCTCAAGGCCGTCCCTGAGGTGCTCAGGCTGAGAAATCCACAATTTTTAACTCTTCTCTCGGGATTTTTGGGAGATGATGGTGATCTCAGGCTGATGAAATCCCCATTTTGTGACTCTCAGGGTTTTTATGAGATGACACTGTATGAGGTGATGGTGTATGAGATAAAGGTGATGATCTCTGTCAGGCTGAGAAATCCCCAGTTTGTAACTCTTATCTCATTATTTTTCTGAGGTGATGGTGATCTCTCTCAGGCTGATGAGATCCCCAAATTCTGACTCTCAGGATTTTGGGGAGATGATGGTGATCTCCGTCAAGCTGATAAAATCTCCATCTTGTGACTCCTCTCTCCCAATTTTTGTGAGATGATGGTGAGCTCTGTCAGGCTGATGAGATCCCCATTTTCTAACTCTTCTCTCAGGATATTTATGAGATGATGGTGATCTCTGTCAGGCTGATGAGATCCCCATTTTGGGATTCTCAGGATGTTTATGAGATGATGGTGATCTCTGTCCGGCTGAGAAGTCCCCATTTTCTAACTCTTTTCTCTGGATTTTTATGAGATGGTGGTGGTCTCTCTCAGGTTGAGAAATCCCCAATTTCTAACTCTTCGCTCAGGATTTTTGTGAGATGATGGTGATCTCTCTCAGGCTGATAAATCCTCAATTTGTGACTCTTAGGTTTTTGTGAGTTGATGCTGTATGAGGTGATGGTGTATGAGATGATGGTGATCTCTGTCAGGCTGATGAGATCCCCAAATTCTGACTCAGGATTTTGGGGAGATGATGGTGATCTCCATCAAGCTGATAAAATCTCCATCTTGTGACTCCTCTCTCCCAATTTTTGTGAGATGATGGTGATCTCTGTCAGGCTGATGAGATCCCAAATTTGTGACTCATAGGATTTTTGTGAGATGATGGTGTATGAGATGATGGTGATCTCTGTCCAGCTGAGAAGTCCCCATTTTCTAACTCTTTTCTCTGGATTTTTATGAGATGGTGGTGTTCTCTCTCAGGTTGAGAAATCCCCATTTTCTAACTCTTCGCTCAGGATTTTTGTGAGATGATGGTGATCTCTCTCAGGCTGAGAAATCCCCAGTTTGTAACTCTTCTCTCATTATTTTTCTGAGGTGATGGTGATCTCTCAGGCTGATGAGATCCCCAATTTAGACTCTCAGGATTTTGGGGAGATGATGGTGATCTCCGTCAAGCTGATAAAATCTCCATCTTGTGACTCCTCTCTCCCAATTTTTGTGAGATGATGGTGAGCTCCGTCAGGCTGAGAAAATCCCCATTTTCTAACTCTTCTCTCAGGATATTTGTGAGATGATGGTGATCTCTGTCAGGCTGATGAGATCCCAAATTTGTGACTCATAGGATTTTTGTGAGATGATGGTGTATGAGATGATGGCGATCTCTCTCATGCTGAGAAGATCCTCATTTTTTAACTCTTCTCTCAGGATTTTGGGGAGATGATGGTGATCTCTGTCAGGCTGATAAAATCCCCATTTTTTAACTCTTCTCTCAGGATTTTTCTGCCCAAGGCAGAGGGTGGGAAGGAATAATGGGGAAAAAAATCTCATTCTCGCCATTAATTTTTGTGGGGTTTTTATTATCTTATTTATTTAATTAATTAATTTTAATTCATTTGTAACTTTAATGATTTGTTTTACTTCTTTATTTAATTAAATTTAAATGATTTAATTATTGAAATTATTTTTTGTGGGCTTTTTTCCACAGAAAATGATGTTTCAGAGCAGACACTGGAGAGTTATAAATCCAGATCAACGAAGACAGTCCAGGCCCTGAGAAGAACGGACAAGTAAGAAGCTTTAATTAACATATTCTTGTAATTATGTTCTTGTTTGAAATAACAACTAATTATTTTTTAATTATAATACATAATTATCATAACAATATTATAAATGTTATAGTATTATAACATTCAATTATTATTAAAATATTTAATTATAAGTATTTAATTATAATAAATAATATAATAATATTATAAATGCTATAATAATTATCATATCCAATTAATATTGTAATATTTAATTATATATATATTTCCTGTTTATTTAATTATAGATAAATATTATGGTTTATTTAATTGCTGCTGACTATGGCCAGAGGAGGTGGGAACCATAAATACTAAATAAACAAATACTAAAAAAAAAAAAAAAAAAAAAATAATAATAATAATATAATTTGTGTGATACTAAATAATAAATAATAAATAACTGTTGTGTTTTAGCTGGAAATCCCACATCCAACATGCAAATATATACAGAAGAACATGTGGAAACACCAGAGAAGAATCTGGAAACACAGAGAAAAATCCAGAAAGCCCAGAGAAGAGCCCAGGTGACAAAAGCACAGCAATAATGAGGAGATGTTCACACGTGAAAGGGAGACAGATGTGTAACAGTGCAGGAAACTGCAATTTCCTGATATTTATATTAAAGTTTTCAGGGACCTTGGCTTGAAGGAGCAGGAGGGACAGAGAGCTCCATCCCAAAGCCACCTGGGGGTGCTTTTGTCCTGCAAACCTGGCCTGGGTCACCAGGGACCTTCAGAACATGTCATGAACTTCTGCCATGAGCAGCTCAGCACCTCAGGAGCTCCTGGGACCCCAAATCTGGGTCACCTGGGACCTTCAGAGCATTTCAGGAACCTCTGTCACCAACAGCTCAGCACCTCAGGTGTCCCTGGAAACCTGGCCTGGGTCACCTGGGACCTTCAGAGCACATCAGGGACCTCTGTCACCAACAGCTCAGCACCTCAGGTGCCCCTGGAAACCTGGCCTGGGTCACCTGGGACCTTCAGAGCAGGGCAGGAGCCTCTGCCACCAACAGCTCAGCACCTCAGGTGTCCCTGGGACCCCAAACCTGAGTCACCTGGGACCTTCAGAGCACGTCAAGAACCTCTGTCACCAGCAGCTCAGCACCTCAGGTGCCCCTGGAAACCTGGCCTGGGTCACCTGGGACCTTCAGATCACATCAGGAACCTCCGCCACCAACAGCTCATCACCCTCAGTGCCCTGGCAGGACATCCAGAGCCAAATTAGGATAATTATGATTGATTTTGTCACCTCCCCTGTGACCCACAGGTGCTACAAACCCACTGTGACTTTTCTTTTCTCCCTGGCACCCCAAACCTGGGCTTGCAGCTGGGTTTAACAAGCCGGGAAG
>CM032376.1:3653066-3714129 GCA_019023105.1 Diglossa brunneiventris
AAAAGGGTCCAAGGACACTTTACTGATAGCACTAATGAGGTCTGAGGACACTTTTCTGGTGGCATTAAAAGGGTTTGAGGGCACACTTTGCTAATGGCAGTAAAGAGGTCCAAGGACATACAATTTGTGACATAAAAGGGGTCCAAGGACACTTTGCTGGTGGCATTCAGGGGACAAGGACACACTTTGGGTGGCATTAACAGCTCCAAGGACACTTTGCTGGTGGCACTAATGAGGTCTGAGGACACTTTTCTGGTGGCATTAAAAGGGTTTGAGGACACACTTTCCTGGTGGCTTTAAAGGGGTCCAAGGACACATTTTGTGGGGAACTAAAGGGGCTTGAGGACACACTTTGCTGGTGGCATTAACAGGGTCTGAGGACACTTTGTTGGTGGCATTAATGGGGTCTGAGGACACTTTGCTGGTGGCATTAACAGGGTCTGAGGACACTTTGTTGGTGGCATTAAGAGGGTTTGAGGACACACTTTGCTGGTGGCAGTAAAGGGCTCCAAGGACACTTTGCTGGTGGCATTAATGGGGTCTGAGGACACAATGCGTGGCATTAGAAAGGGTTCAAGGACACACTTTGCTAATGGTCCAAGGACACCACAATTTGTGACATTAAGGGGTCCAAGGACACTTTGCTGGTGCAGTAAAGGGTCCCAGGACACATTGTGTGGGGAATTAAAGGGGTTTGAGGCACACTTCCTGGTGGCAATGAATGGGTCCAAGGACACTTTGCTGGTGGCATGTGGGGCTCCGAGGGGACACTTTCTTGCAGGTGAAGCCTTGCTGGAACCAACACCATTGTAGACTACATCTACAGCTCGCCATCACTGCGCTGGTGCAGACAGCCCACAACATCCTGAAGGTAAGAGCCAGGGGGACAGGCTGGGGTCTCACTCATGTGCTGCAGGAACTCTGACAAACAGAGACAAAACATGCACCTAAGTCCGTGTTTTAAATGAAATTTATATTTAAATTTTAAATTAAATATAATGTTTAAATCATTATTTAAATAATCAAATAAAATGATATAAATAATAATATACCAGTATTACATATGTAATAATGTAATTATTAATGCAATAATAAAATAATTGGTATTAATTTTATTATTGGATTAATTATACATTATTCTATTCTGTTATATTTGTATATTATTATATTATATCATTTTTATTTGATTATTTAAATACATTTAATTCATTTAATTTATTGAAATTTAATCGATTTGTTTAAATTTTATTTCTTAATTTATTTATTAATGTAGATATTTATTCTTAATGTATATATTATAATTTATTTAATAATAAATAAATTAATGATTGATTTAATTTATTGTTATTTCATTTAATATCTATATATATTCTATATTCTATTATTCTATATTCTATCTCTTTTATTATAGATAATATTATTACTATATGTATTATTCTATTCTATTATTCTATTATAATTAAATTAATTATATTATCTATTAGGGAATGGTAATCATTATTTCCATAGCAAATATTTTTATCAGCATAATCCATAAAGACCTCTTTCCTAATTGCACCAGCTGCCAGCCAGGGCTTGACATTCCCTACAATACATTGTGTACAATGTATGTATTGTAGGGAATGCATTAAATAAATTATTTTCATTTTTATAATGAATATATGTATTTTCATAATTATTTAATTGTTTACAAATCAGTTGTAGGGCGTACATCAAATAAATACATTAAACACTTAATTTTCTGTAGAAAAAATCGATAAATTAACAGACACCTGAAGCATTAAGCTGCTCTTTCCTCCCCGTGCCACCTGCCCCCTGTCCCCGTGTCACAGGCATGCAGCAGGAGAACAGCCTGAAGATCTGAGTGGTGGAGCCTGGCCTGTTTGAATGGACTGTATACCAGAAATAAATTTAATTCTCTTTAACTTTTTTTAATGAACATTTTTTATTTCAATAATTTTTAATTATTTACTAATACATTGTAGGCATATATTGAATAAACACTTAATTTTCTGCAGAAAAACCAATAAATTAGCAGACACCTGAAGCATTAAAGCTGCTCTGTTCCTCCCCTGTGCCACCTGCCCCCTGTCCCCGTGTCACAGGCATGCAGCAGGAGAACAGCCTGAAGATCCGAGTGGTGGAGCCCGGCCTGTTTGAATGGACTATACCAGAAATAAAATTTAATTCTCTTTATGTGTTTTCATGAATATTTTTATTTTAATAATTTTTAATTATTACGAATACATTGTAGGGCGTATATTGAATAAAACACCTAATTTCCCATAGAAAAGCAATAAATAGCGGACACCTGAAGCATTAAAGCTGCTCTGTTCCTCCCCTGTGCCACCTGCCCCCTGTCCCTGTGTCCAGGTGTTCAGCAGGAGAACAGCCTGAAGATCCGGGTGGAGCCCGGCCTGTTTGAATGGACCATATAGCAGAAAATAAATTTAATTCTCTTTAACTTTTTTCATGAATATTTTTTATTTTAATAATTTTAAATTATTTACTAATACTTCTAGGGCATAATTGAATAAACACTTAATTTTCTGCAGAAAAACAATAAATTAGCGGACACCTGAAGCATAAAGCTGCTCTGTTCCTCCCTGTGCACCTGCCCCCTGTCCTGTCACAGGCATTGCAGCAGGAGAACAGCCTGAAGATCCGGGTGGAGGAGCCTGCCAGTTTGAATGGACCATATACCAGAAATAAATTAATTATCTTTAACTTTTTCATGAATATTTTTTAATTTAACAATTTTTAATTATTTACTAATAAATTGTAGGGCATATATTGAACAAACACTTAATTTTCTGCAGAAAAAACAATAAATTAACAGATACCTGAAGCATTAAAGGTGCTCTGTTCCTCCCTGTGCACCTGCCCCATTCTGTTTTCCAGGCATGCAGCAGGAGAACAGCCTGAAGTCCGGTGGAGGAGCCTGGCCTTGTTGAATGGACCATATACCAGAAATAAATTTAATTCTCTTTAACTTTTTTCATGATATTTTTATTTTAATATTTTTAATATTTACGAATACATTGTAGGCGTATATTGAATAAACACCTAATTTTCCCATAGAAAAATCAATAAATTAACAGACACCTGAAGCATTAAAGCTGCTCTGTTCCTCCCTGTGCACCTGCCCCCTGTCCCCGTGTCACAGGCATGCAGCAGGAGAACAGCCTGAAGATCCGGGTGAAGGAGCCCAGCCTGTTCGAGTGGACCATATACCAGAAATAAATTTAATTCTCTTAATGTTTCATGAATATTTTTTAATTTAACCATTTTTAATTATTTACTAATAAATTGTAGGGCATATATTGAATAAACACTTAATTTTCTGCAGAAAAACCAATAAATTAGCGGACACCTGAAGCATTAAAGCTGCTCTGTTCCTCCCCTGTGCCACCTGCCCCCTGTCCCTGTTTTCCAGGCATGCAGCAGGAGAACAGCCTGAAGATCCGGGTGGAGCCCGGCCTGTTCGAGTGGACCAAGTGGGTGTCGGGGAGCTCCCTGCCCGCCTGGATCCCCCCCGCAGACCTGGCCGCAGCCACGCTCAGCGTGGACACAACCTACAGGTACCGAGGGCTGGGGCTGCTCTGGGCGTGCAGGAGCAAACTGTGCTCAGGGTGAGCGTCAGCCACGGGCTGGGAGAGCTGCTCAGGGGCTCCGGAGAAACTCGGAGCAGGCTCCGGGCTGCTGGGCTGAACATGACCTCAAATTATATATTTTTCTATATTTTTATATTTTATATATATGTGTGTGTGTATATGAATATATATAAATATAAATATAAATATATATATATATTTCGAGTAATAGATATATTAAATAATATCTATAAAGATATATCAATATATGACCTGAAAATTATTTATTTTTCTATATTTTTCTATACTATATTATAGGTGGTATTAGTATATATATATATATGTGTGTGTATGTAATATATATATGTATATATGTGTGTGTGTGTATATATATTATATGTATATATAAATAATATCCATAAAAAATATATATTATATATATATTGACCTGGTAATTATATATAAATCTATCTTTTTATTATTTATTTATTGGTTTGTTTGTTTGTTTATTTATATAATTCTGTGTTATTATTTATATATGTATTATACATATATACATATATATGTGTGTATATAGATATATTAAATAATATCTATAAATATATATAATATATGACCTGAAAATTATATATATTTTCTATATTTTATATTTTATATATATATGTGTGTGGTGTATATATATATATATAATATATATATATATAGTATATATATATATATATATATAAAATAATATCCATAAAATATATTATATTATATTATTATATGACCTGGTAATTATATATAAATACATCTTTAATTTATTTGTTTATTTATATAATTCTGTATTATTATTTTATATATGTATATATATATATACATGTATATGTTGTGTATTAGATATATATATAAAATTATATTAAATAATTTAAATAATATCTATAAATATATGTAATATATATGACCTGAAAATTCTATATTTTTCTATATTTCTATATTTTTCTATATTATAATTATATGTGTGTGTGTGTATGGATATATATATGTGTGATATTATATATATGTTATATTAAATAATATCCATAAAAAATATATTAATATTATATATATGACCTGGTAATTATATATAAATACATCTTTTTGTTTATTTGTTTATTTGTTTATTTATATAATTTTGTATTATTATTTCTTTATATATGTATATATATGTATATATATATGCATATGTATATATATGCATATATATGTGTATATAGATATATTAAATAATATCTATAAATATATATATTAAATATATATGTGACCTGAAATTTATAAATACAAAAATATATGTGACCTGAAATTATATAATAAATAAGAAATATATAGATAAATATTATATTTATTATTTTTTATATTTATATATAAAGTATATAAACATATAATTCTATGTAAAATATATGCTATGTATGAAATACATAAAAATGTATAATATATATAAATTATATAATTAATATAAATTTTGGTTATTATCATCCAAATTTCCGACATCACTGGTACTTCCTCCTGATCATGGAGGTTGCACAGACCTTGCAGTTAGAATTTTTTTTTTTACATTCCCTGACTGTGTTTTTTCTCCCCCCAGACCTTGCAGTCAGTTAGAATTCTTTATTTTTACATTCCCTGGGTGTGTTTTTTCTCTTTCCAGACCTCATATTCCTGTCAGCAAGTTGGTGGTTTCTGAGTCTTACGACTCCTACATAAGCAGAAGCTACCAAGTAACGAAGGAAATCATCAGTGAATGTAAAGGCAAAGGTGAGTGGAGTGCTGCAGAGGGGATGGCAATTCCAATATTCCTGAAATCTTTCCCTCTGAGGGGGAATTCCCAGCCCTGAATCTTCATCCTCTCTCCCAGAAGCACGGAAAATCCTGAGCTATATTTCAGATAAACTCATAAATGATAAACAAGATAACTGAATTATTTTTCAGATATATCACCTTACAAGAGAGAGCAGAAAGTTAAATAGCAGAATTATTTATTTTATTTTAGGGATCCCATTGGAATGATGGGAATTTATTCCCAAGGGAATAAATGGAATTATTCCCAGGGAATAAATGAATTATTTTTCAGATACCACTTACAAGAGAGGGCCAGAAAGGACAATAGCAGAATTATTTTAGAGATCCTGACCCACTGGAATGATGGGAATTTATTCCCAAGGGAATAAATGAATTATTTTTCAGATACATCACCTTACAAGAGATGCCAGAAAGTAAATAGCAGAATATTTTTATTTTATTTTAGGGATCCCATTGGAATGATGGGAATTATTCCCAAGGAATAAATGGGAATTTATTCCCAAGGAATAAATGAATTATTTCAGATACATCACCTTACAAGAGAGGGCCAGAAAGTTAAATAGCAGAATATTTTATTTTATTTTAGGGATCCCATTGGAATGATGGGAATTTATTCCCAAGGGAATAAATGGGAATTTATTCCCAAGGGAATAAATGAATTATTTTTCAGATACATCACCTTACAAGAGAGGGCCAGAAAGGACAATAGCAGAATTATTTTAGAGATCCTGACCCACTGGAATGATGGGAATTTATTCCCAAGGGAATAAATGAATTATTTTCAGATACATCACCTTACAAGAGATGGCCAGAAAGTTAAATAGCAGAATTATTTATTTTATTTTAGGGATCCCATTGGAATGATGGGAATTTATTCCCAAGGGAATAAATGAATTATTTTCAGATACATCACCTTACAAGAGAGGGCCAGAAAGTTAAATAGCAGATTATTTTAGAGATCCCGACCCACTGAATGATGGGAATTTATTCCAAGGAATAAATGAATTATTTGCCCTCTGCTGTGTGTTCTCAACACTAAATGGGGCATTTCCCTCCCCTGTCCAAGCTCCTCCTCCAAATTATATTCCCATAAAAACCTTAGAACATTTCTACAAACACAATATATTGAAATTTTGAAATATTGATTTTTTTTTTAAACCCCTCACTGTTATTGTTGATCCAGGCATTCTAAGAATAATCCTAAATTCTGGTGTTTTCACTGATTTCCTCTCACCGACCTGTATCTGGATTCTAAGCTTTGATTTTAATGGTTTGCACACAAAATTCAAAAGCACAGTGGGGCATTGCTGTGAAGGATCTCAGAAATGGAAAGGCAAAGCTGCCACTGTGCAAAGCCAGCAAGTGAAATTAAAGTGTTTGTTGGAATAGGAATTAATTTTTGCGTAGGCAAAAAGCATCTGCTTCCCAGCACAGCTGAAATCTCACTGGAATTCCTGTTTTCTCCAGAAAGCATTTTCAAACCAAGTAGGAGTGAGTTAAGCACTACCCTGAAAATTGAGAAATGCTCTAAAACTGTCAACAAATCCCATTTTCCCCTTCATTCACTCTTGTATTTGTGGGTGCCCTGTGGCAGGGAGGAATGATGAATCTGACTCCATGTTCTCAGAAAGCGAATTTATTATTTTATTATCTGTATTATATTAAAGAATACTAAACTATACTAAAGAATGTAGAAAGGATATTATAGAAGGCTAAAAAGATAATAATGAAAACTCGTGACTCTTCCCAGAGTCCTGACACAGCTTGGCCCTGATTGGCCAAAGAGTGAAAACAATTCACAGGAAACAATGAAACAATCTCCAAACACATTCCAGAGCAGCAAAACACAGGAGAAGCAATCGATAATTCTTGTTTTCCTTTTTCTCTGAGGCTTCTCAGCTTCCCAGGAGAAAAGTCCTGAGCAAAGGGATTTTTCAGAAATGTGATGTGACAATTCACAGCTTGATGTGTTGTTAAAGGATAAAGTGTTTTAAAAGGCTGCTTGATCTGGGGCATGAGCCCCTAAATCTGGCTTTGGGTCCCTCCTCAGGCTGTGTTTCTCATTTTATTTCAGGAAATAACATCCTGATCGTGGCTCATGCATCCTCCCTGGAGGCCTGCACCTGCCAGCTCCAGGGGCTGTCACCCCAGAACTCAAGGATTTTGTACAGATGGTCCGAAAGGTAAGGGCCAGAGGGACAAAACCAGGTGGAAATCTGCTGGAGCAGGGCTTGGTCTGAGTTTGACTCATTTCAGGAGTCAGGAGGGTGAGGGAGAAGGGTTTGAGAGGCTGGGGCAGAGTGTGGGGTCAGGGGCCCTTCTGAGATGGGTGTGCAGGGACTCTTCAGGGCTTTGTGGGGTCAGGTGTCCATCTAAGATGGGTTTGCAGGGACCGTTTGTGCTTTGTGGGGTCAGATGTCCACTTAAGATGGGTTTGCAGGGACTATTTGTACTTTGTGGGGTCAGGTGCCCACCTGAGGTGGGTGTGCAGGGACTCTTTAGGGCTTTATGGGGTCAGGTGTCCATCTAAAATGGGTTTGCAGGGACTGTTTGTGCTTTGTGGGGTCAGATGTCCATTTAAGATGGGTTTGCAGGGACTATTTGTACTTTGTGGGGTCAGATGTCCACCTGAGTTTGGTGCTTTGTGGGGTCAGGGGCCCACCTAAAATGGGTCTGCAGGAACTGTTTGTGCTTTGTGGGGTCAGATGTCCACCTGAGTTTGGTGCTTTGTGGGGTCAGGGGCCCACCTAAAATGGGCCTGCAGGAACTGTTTGTGCTTTGTGGGGTCAGGTGCCCATTTAATATGGGTTTGCAGGGACTCTTTAGGGCTTTATGGGGTCAGGTGTCCATCTAAGATGGGTCTGCAGGGACTCTTTAGGGCTTTGTGGGGTCAGGTGTCCATCTAAGATGGGTCTGCAGGGACTCTTTAGGGCTTTGTGGGTACCAGGGGCTGTGCAGGGAGCCCCAAACCCCTCCAGCAGAGCGAGCAGGGCACTTCAGCCCTACAGCACTTCCCCTGCTCACTAAAGAGATGTTCACCAGCAAAAGGCTGGAAATTATAATGGGGTTTTATTTCCTCTCCTTTCCTGCCCTCTGCAGAGGCTCCCTGGGATATTCAGGGCTCATCTGGAAACCTCTGAGCTGCAGGAACATCCACATTCCTCCCAAAGTTCAAACAAAATAGGAACAAAAATGTTCCTGAGCTGCAGGAACATCCACATTTCCCCCAAAGTTCAAACAAAACAGGAACAAAAATGTTCCTGAGCTGAAGGAACTTTCACATTTCCCCTGAAGTTGTCCTGGTTTGGGACCACATTTGCTTTGAGCTGGTCCCTATTTAAACCTACATCCCATTTAAACCTACATCCCATTCGAAACTACATTCTTAAAACTACATTTCATTCAAAACTACCTTTTTAAAACTACATTCTTAAACCTACATTCCATTCTTAAACCTACATTCTTAAACCTACATTTCATTCAAAACTACATTTTTGAGACTACATTCCATTTGCAACTACATTCCATTTACAACTACATTTTTAAACCCACATTCCAAGGGTGTAATCTGGGTTTTTTTCGTGGTGCAGGGTCTGTCAGTCACTGTCTGAAAATGAATTTTGGGAGAGGGAAAGAGAGAAAAAAAAAGGGTGAAATCCTGGAGTGGCACAGCAGGGTCCAATCCTGCCTTTTTTTCCTTAATTCCCACCTCTCTCCTCACAGATTCCCTACCTGGGCTTTTGCTCCTGTGAAGAACTGGGGGACACTGGTGTGTGGCAGCTCACAGACCCTCCCATCCTCCCTCTCACTCATGGACCGACTGGAGGCTTTAACTGAGAGAAACGCTCCTGCAGGAGTAGGGAGCAGCCAGCAAGGACAGCCCTTCCCAGCGCTGGACAATGTCTCTTCTTCCTCTTCTTCTCCTTCCTCGTGTTTTATTGCCAGCAGGAAAACCCCTCCTCATCTGTCCCCGCGTATCTCACACGGCCACAGCCCTGCAAAAAGTCTTTTTACATTTAAATGGGCTGTAAATCAGCTCGTTTACAACAAAATGGGCTGATTTGAGAGGGGGGAAATAAATTAAAATACAGCTTGAGGCTCTTGCACAGCTTGGGGTTGGTTTCCTCACCTTGAAGGAGCTCTGGTGACACTTTCACTGTAGGGACAATGAGACTGTGTCAGGCAGGATGCCGGGGTTGTTTTCTCACTGCTATTTCTGCAAAGTGTCTGCAGCCTTGTCAGCACCTCGTGCTTGCTCACTCCCAGCCCCCAAAACCTCAGCACCTTCCAGAAAAATCAAAAATTTATTTCCTTCCCCAAGGCTGGAAATGAGTCCAGGGTTGCCTCTGCAGGCTGCACCAGGTTATTCCTCTTCCTCTGAGTGCTCAAAATGTGCTGGATATTGTGCAGAGATGGGGATATGAAAGAAAAGAAGAGATTTGGTGATATTAAGGAAAATAAGAGATTGGTTGATATTAAGGAAAATAAGAGATTGGTTGATATTAAGGAAAATAAAAGATTGGTTGATATTAAGGAAAATTCTGGATCAGAGGGAAATTCCGAATTTCACATCACTTACAGGTGAGGTTTGAGCATCAAAAGTCAGCACAACCCCCAAACCCTCAGCACCTTCCAGAAAAATCAAAAATTTATTTCCTTCCCCAAGGCTGGAAATGAGTCCAGGGTTGCCTCTGCAGGCTGCACCAGGTTATTCCTCTCCTCTGAGTGCTCAAAATGTGCTGGATATTGTGCAGAGATGGGTTGATATGAAAGAAAAGAAGAGATTTTGGTTGATATTAAGGAAAATAAGAGATTGGTTGATATTAAGGAAAATAAAAGATTTTGGTTGATATTAAGGAAGATTCTGGATCAGAGGGAATTCCGAATCACATCACTTACGGTGAGGTTTGAGCATCAAAAGTCAGCAAGCAAAGCTGGGAGGGATTTCTTTGAAGTGGAAATAAAGAAGCCTTTCCCAACCAAATCTGAGGGATTAGGAAGTTCAGATTTGGGTTTTTAGTCCTTTATTTTGGTTATTGAAATCCACCCGTGTCCACAGGTTTGTGCTGTTTAAATTCCCTTCAGATGGCTTTGGAAAAGGGTTTTTTTTTCCTTGTTATATGGGATTTTGGTCTGGCCGTTCACCAGGAGTGGCTCTGTGTCCCTTTGGGCCGCCCAGGATGATGGTGGGAAAGCTGCTGGAATTCTGTGGGATTCTGTGGGATTCTGTGGGATTCTGTGGGATTCTGGGCGCTTTTCTTCCTCACCCTTCATTCCCAAGTGCCACCTGCCATAAAGACAAAACACCTAAAAAAACCAGCACGTTTCAATTTAGGAACAACATTTGATGTATATCCAAGGAGGGAAGGGTTGGGATTGGGGGGAAGTGCAAGAGGAGAGTTTCCATCTCTAACCAAAAAGTTTGGGATCACAGGGGGATCCTCTTGGTGCCAGAGCCTGCAGGATGCCAAAAAAACCTGAATCCCAAAAATGCACCACAGTGGGTATTTATAACCTATTTAGTGGCAGCAGAGCGGGGGTTTTAGGATTAGAATTACCTAAATGATCAGCTTTGTGATAAATTATCAATAAATTATTTCGAGATAGAATTATCTAAAAATTTTCAGCTTTTGGTGGTAAATTATCAATTATTCTGGTGATCAATTATCAATAAATTATAAATTATTTGGAGATAGAATTATTCTAAAAATTTTCACCTTTGGTGGTAAATTATCAATTATTCTGGTGATCAATTAATAATAAATTATAAATTATTTGGGGATAGAAATTATCTAAAATTCTAAATTATTCTAAATAAATTATAAGATTATTTGGGGATAGACTTATCTAAAATTCTAAATTATTCTAAAAATTTCAGCTTTTGGTGGTAAATTATCAATTATTTTGGTGATCAGTTATCAATAAATTATAAATTATTTGGGGATAGAATTATCTAAAATTCTAAATTATTCTAAATAAATTATAAATTATTTGGGGATAGAATTATCTAAAATTCTAAATTATTCTAAAAATTTTCACCTTTTGGTGGTAAATTATCAATTATTCTGGTGATCAATTATCAATAAATTATAAATTATTTGGGGATAGAATTATCTAAAATTCTAAATTATTCTAAAATTCTAAATTATTCTAAATAAATTATAACTTTTGGGGATAGAATTATCTAAAATTCTAGGTAGAGGAACAAGTCAGTTTCCAAATCCTCCAATTATAATTGGTATAACTCTGAAGAAGTAGACTTGGTCTACAATGTAGAAATTTTCAGCTTTTGGTGGTAAATTATCAATTATTCTGGTGATCAATTACCAATAAATTATAAATTTTTTGGGGATAGAATTATCTAAAATTTTCACCTTTTGGTGGTAAATTATCAATTATTCTGGTGATCAATATCAATAAATTATAAATTTTTGGGGAAGAATTATCTAAAATTTTCACCTTTGGTGGTAAATTATCAATTATTCTGGGTGATCAAGTACAATAAATTATAAATTCTTGGGGATAGAATTATCTAAAATTTTCAGCTTTTGGTGGTAAATTATCAATTATCATAAATTATAAATTATTTGGGGATAGAATTATCTAAAATTTCAGCTTTTGGTGGTAAATTATCATTATTTTGGCGATCAATTATCAATAAATTATAAATTATTTGGGGATAGATTATCTAAAGTGTTTGAAAGGGTGAAATGGTTTGAAATGGGCCCAGATTTGATGTTTATGATCCGAGAAAAATCAAGTTTTGTGGGGTTCGGGGATTTTCCCTTTGGGCAGGGTTGGTGTCACCTCCCCCAAGCTGCCACAACAACCAGGGAGTGACAAATTGCAATTCCAGCTGCCCAAAAGAGGAGAAAATTGGGATGGAGCAAACCCCAAAAGAGGAGAAAATTGGGATGGAGCAAAACCCAAAAGAGGAGAAAATTGGGTGGAACGAGCCCCAAATGAGGAGAAAATTGGGAGGGAGAAACAATTGGGATGGAGCAAACCCCAAAAGAGGAGAAAATTTGGATGGAGCAAACCCCAAATGAGGAGAAAATTGGGATGGAGCAAACCCCAAAAGAAGAGAAAAATGGGATGGAGCAAAACCCAAAAGAGGAGAAACAATTGGGATAGAGAAACAATTGGAATGGAGCAAACCCCAAAAGAGGAGAAATTTGGGATGGAGCAAACCCCAAAAAGAGGAGAAAATGGGAGGGAGCAAAACCCAAAAGAGGAGAAACAATTGGAATGGAGCAAACCCAAAAGAAGAGAAAATTGGGAGGGAGCAAACCCCCAAAAAAGATGAGAAATTGGGATGGAAAAAAACCCAAAAGAGAAGAAAATTTGGATGGAACAAACCCAAAAGAGAGAAACAATTGGGATGAAAAAAAACCCAACATCCAAACAAAAAAGAACAATTGGGATGGAGCAAACCCCAAAAGAGGAGAAATAATTGGGATGGGAAAAAAAACCCAAAAGAGGAGAAAATTGGGATGGAGGAAACCCCAAAAGAGGAGAAACAATTGGGAGGGAATAAACCTCAAAAGAGGAGAAAATTGGGATGGAAAAAAACCCCAAAAAAGGAGAAAATTGGGCTGGAGCAAACCCAAATGAGGAGAAAATTGGGATGGAGCAAACCCCAAAAGAGGAGAAATAATTGGGATGGAGTAAACCCCAAAAGAGGAGAAAATTGGGAGGAAGCAAACCCCAAAAAGAGGAGAAAATTGGGATGGAAAAAAACCCAAAAGAGAAGAAAATTTGGATGGAACAAACCCCAAAAGAGGAGAAACAATTGGGATGAAAAAAACCCAACCATCCAAACAAAAAAGAAACAATTGGGATGGAGCAAACCCCAAAAGAGGAGAAATAATTGGGATGGGAAAAAAAACCCAAAAGAAGAGAAAATTGGGATGGAATAAACCCCAAAAGAGGAGAAACAATTGGAATGGAGCAAACCCCAAAAGAGGAGAAATTTGGGATGGAGCAAACCCCAAAAGAGGAGAAAATTGGGATGGAAAAAAACCCAAAAGAGCAGAAAATTTGGATGGAACAAACCCCCAAAAGAGGAGAAACAATTGGGATGAAAAAAACCCAACCAAACAAACAAAAAAGAAAACAATTGGGATGGAGCAAACCCCAAAAGAGGAGAAATAATTGGGATGGGAAAAAAAAAACCCAAAAGAAGAGAAAATGGGATGGAATAAACCCACAAAAGAGGAGAAATAATTGGGATGGAAAAATACCCAAAAGAGGAGAAAACAATTGGGATGAAAATAAAACTCAAAAGAGGGGGAAATTGGGATGGAAAAAACCCAAAAAAAGGAGAAAATTGGGCTGGAGCACCCCAGAGAGGCTGAGCTGAGTTTGGAGCCCATCCTGAGCCCATCCTGGCCAATATCCCAGCTATTCCCACAATCCATAGGATAAAAATTCCATCTTTACACTTTAGGACTGTGTGACACACCTTAGGCCACTCAGAAGTGCTTTACTACAGCAGGGATGGAACTGAAAAGTCAGGGAGAAAATTCAGGACAGGGCAAGGGAAAAAAAAAACCTACTCCTGTGTGGTCTGCTGGTCAGGTCATTTTTAATTGTCATTAAATTATTTTTGGCTGTGTACAGACATTCTGAGAGCATTTCTGGCTTGTTTTCCTCCATGCAAAAAAAAAATTAATTAAATTTATTGACAATCACACCAAAAAATAAGAGAAAAAATGTGGTGCTGAGGCGTGTGAATTCTCCCAGATTTTTTTTTTTTTGTGTCAAAATTGGGGCAGGAAATATTGTTGTGTTCTCATATTTATTTATCTCAGATCCTGCTGGAGTTGAGTGACATTAAAAAGGAGATTTTTAGGAGCACGAAAAGAGAGGAAGCAAAAGCTGAATGCACAATTTGGGTGGTGTCAGCTGCTCTTTGATATAGTAATAGAGAAAAAATGTCTTCTGGTTGAGGAGGTAGATGTTAAAATACTCTTCTTTAAAAAATATATATTTTTGGGAAATATTTTGACAATTGTAGTCTTGTCTCGAATTAGGTGTCAGGAATCACAGGGAGAAAATCTTATTTTCTTCAGCATTTTGAGTTTTCTTGGGGGTTTGTGTTAAGCAGTCTCACGTTGAAAGGGCTTTTTGGGTGGAAAAAAAGAGAGAAAATGTTGTTCTTTTTAAATTTATAATTGAGAGGTTGAGAAGACAAAAGAATCGCTGCTTCACTTTTCACCCCATTAATGCGGATTTAATGCTCATTAATGTGGATTTAATGCTCATTAATGTGGATTTAATGCTCATTAATGTGGATTTAACATCACTCCAGTGGTTTGTCCCAGAACATTAAACTTGAGCTCTCCAAAATCTTTTCCTTCACTGTGAGCTGCATCAGATCCCAACTTTTATTCTAACAGCACTTCCCAGGTCTTTCCTTCTCTCCACAATTAAGGAAAAAAAGCTGCAAACCTGCCAGGAATAATCGTTAATTTTTATAATTTGCAATGTATGGCTTAGGAAAAAAAAAAAAAAAACAAGAATTAAATTGACATTACACTCAAATCAACGGAGCTTTGCTTCTTTATGCAAAATGAGGATCCAGACCATGATAATTGCAGTAAAAATTGGTATTTCCCTTTTCACTGCCACCGAGCAGTTTCAGACAGAAGCTGCCTGGGGCCGGGGGCCTCTTCTGCTGTGAATTCTGATGAATTTAAGAGAGTGGTAATTTTATCCCCCAAAATTGGCTTTGGTTCGTGGTTTGGGTTCATTTCTTTCAAAAGAGACGCTGAGGAAATGATTTGAAGTCACGGGTAGAAGGGATGGTGTCACTGAACAGAAGAAATGCAATTAACAGTGGCTGTTAATTAACAGCTTGGCTGCAAAGGCTCTAAATCACTTCTTGCTGCTCCCCACTTCCTCAAATTCATCCCCCAGGGACTCTTCATGACCCACAACAGAAAATACTCAGCCAGTTCCTTTGTTGTTTCTCATTATTTCAGCATTTTCTGAACTTTCTCTCCGTGACATCTCTTCAGACTTGATGTTATCAACAGCTCCTTTTTCTTTTGTTTTGTTTTTTTCTTTTTTGTTTTTTCATTTTCAACCTGTTGTATCGTTCTGTTTATCATGGATTTTCTTTTATTTTATTTAGTGTGAGCAGATTGTATTTATTTGAGAGAAAAAGAAAAACGTTTGCTGTTTAAAAAAACCCAATAATGGTATTGCCAAAACCAGCTGTAATTACCTGTGACATCTGTATTTTTTTATTTTGGGGTGGGTGGTTGTTTTTAATCTCAATTTTGAGCGCTACCAACTGTTAAAACAACCACGGCGTTTTAATTTGCTCCTCACATTAAACGGAACTCTCAGAAGTCAGACAAAAAGATCTCGTGGGTGATTTAATAAAGATGCCAAGCACCCTTCCGATTTCAGATTTCCTCCGGAGCCTGGTGGGGTTTTGAGCTGCATTTTTCTTTTTTCCGAGGCTGAAATTCACTCACTTGACAGCAGATGGCACGAAATCCTCCCGACTCCTCCTCTCCGTGCTCAGGGATGGGATTTTCCCTCTGAATTCAGATTTTCCCCGGATTTATTTCACCCTCAGGTCTGGATGCGTGGAGCTGAAGCCACAACTTTCAAACCAAATTTATTTTTCCAACACATCTTTCTTAATCTGGATTTTAATTTTTTTTTTTTCTTTCAACCCAGCTGTTTTAAATTCATGACCTGCAGCTCTGTTTTCCAGTAAAATTGATTCTTGATGATGAACACAAAAGCCACAGATTTATCAACCAAACACCCACTGAGTGATGCACCTGCAATTTCATGGAAATAGGTCCTAATATAATTTATAATTAATTTTGTCCACTTCACACATAGCTTTTAAACCACCATTATCTTATTAAATTCAGTTTATTTTGACTGTAATAGTTCATACCAAATTCTGAGCAGTTCCAAAGGAGGATCTGCCAAAAATTCTTTTTTTGGGAATCACAAATCACGAGATAAACTTGGATAAATGTGATGTTAACACACACCCGGGGGCACACCAGGCTGGAATCATCAGACCTGCAAGGAAAAACCCGAATTGTGTCCCCTGGGAGCTGCTGGTGTCCCCAGCACAGGCAGAAATTCCTTTTCCAGCATCCCTGCAGGCACAGCCAGCCAAAAACCTCCTGGGCAGCGGCACAGTGGCACAAAAGTGACTTTTTCTTTTTAATCCAGGCATTTAAAATGGGTTTTCAAGCTGCCTTGCCACTTCCACAAGTGCCATTTTTATAATCCAAGGATTTAAAATGAGTTTTCAAGCAGCCTTGCCACTTCCACGAGGGACATTTTTATAATCTAGGGATTTAAAATGGCTTTCAAACAGCCTTGCTACATCCACAAGTGTAATTTTTACAATCCAGGTATTTAAAATGGGTTTTCAAGCTGCCTTGCCACTTCCACAAGTGTCATTTTTATAATGCAAGGATTTAAAATGGCTTTCAAACAGCCTTGCTACATCTACAAGTGTTATTTTTATAATCCAGGCATTTAAAATTAGTTTTCAAGCAGCCTTGCCACATCCACGAGTGACATTTTTTAATCTAAGGATTTAAAATGGATTTTTAAGCAGCGTTGCCACATCCACGAGTGACTTTTTTTTTTTAATCCAGGCATTTAAAATGTGTTTTAAGCAGCCTTGCCACATCCATGAGTGTAATTTTTTTAATCCAGAGATTTTAAAAATGGGTTTTAAACTGCCTTGCCACATCCACAAGTGTTATTTTTATAATCTAGGTATTTAAAATGGGTTTTAAGCTGTCTTGCCACATCCACAAACGTCATTTTTATAATCTAGGGATTTAAAATGGGTTTTTAGACAGCCTTGCCACTTCCACGAGTGACATTTTATAATCCAGGCATTTAAAATAGGTTTTAGGCAGCCTTGCCACGTCCACGAGTGACATTTTTTAATCCAAGGATTTAAAATGGGTTCTCAAACTGCCTTGCCACATCCATGAGTGATATTTTTTTTTTTTTTTAATCCAGACATTTAAAATGGGTTTTAAACTGCCTTACCACATCCACGAGTGTCATTTTTATAATCCAGGCATTTAAAAAGGATGGATTAAAAAATTAAAATGGATGGATTAAAAAATTAAATTTTTACCACATCCACCAGGTAAGTGCTGCCTTGGGAATGAAACCCCGGCGCATCCCAGCAGCAGCTGGGCGACCCCACCCCACATTTCCCTGCCCTTTTCCCTTCTCCCTCTGCCCGGGTCCCGGCTCGGGGGCAGCGCTGAAGTTCCGAGTCCCCGCTGCTGTCGCCCACCAGTTCCGTGAGGTCACCGCGGGCTCAGCGCCGCCACCGCAGAGGAAACCCGGGCTGGGGGCAGAGGGAAGGGACAGCGACCCCGGGGCGGCTGAAGGCACGGGAAATGCGCTGAAAAGGAGCGCAGAGAGCGCAGAGGGGAAGCCGAGCGCAGCCAAGCTCAGCCCAGCCAAGCTCGGCTCATCCGAGCCCGGCTCAACCCAGCCAAACTCAGCCCAGCTCAGCTCAGCCCAGCTCAGCTCAGCCAAGCCCAGCCCAGCTCAGCATGAGCGTGCCCGGGGCGCTGCTCGCCGTGCTCCTGCTGCAAGGTAAGCCCGGCTTTCTCTCAGCCCAGCTCTCCTCCCCAGCCCTGCTGGGAAAACTCTTCCCAGAGCTCCAGCACGGGGCACAGGGCTGTTGGGTGTGGGGGACAAAATTATAATGTCACCTCTTTGCCAATTTTGTCATCCCATTCCCAGTTTTGTCACCCCATTCCCAATTTCGTCCTGTCCCGGTGTCCTGGCCAGCTGAATCTGCTTTTCTAGAGGAACCACTTTGGGGGTTCTCTCCCAAATTTGCCCTGAACCAGGACATCACCCCATTCCCAGTTTTGTCACCCCGTTTAGGAGCTGTCACCCCATTCAGGGGTCAGTGAGCTCACTGAGTCCCAAACCCAGGATCAGTGACACCGAGTTACTGCTGGCAGCTTGAGGTGACAAAGCAATGGGGTATCTAAAGATTCTGTCTTAAATTTGGGCAGGGGGTCACTGCTTGCTGTGCCTGGGTCAGAAATCCAAATTTGTCCTTTTTGGTGTGAAGTCAGAGCAACTTAGGGAGAACTTTTAAAGTCCTTTGGAAAAGAAAAGCACTTTAGATGCTCATCTCCTCACTCCTGCTGGAGGAGGCAGCTTATTTGGATCTTCTTTGGCTTTCAGACACAGGAGTGTGACAGGTTCATGTCTGATGTGTCAGGCAGAGGATGGAGGAAGGGTCTAACAGAGGATCCAGGGGAGGAGCAGGTCAGCAATCCATGGCAGGATCCCTGCAGGCTTCACTCCTGACCTTGGCAGGAGAAATGGGTCCGCAATCCTCGGGCTGGACCATGGAGCCATTTTCTGGATCCTGGGGCTGTTCCCCCTCCCTCCTTGGCAGACCCTGGAGCAGAAACCACTGCAGGGCTGTCCCTGACAATTTGCTAATTCTCAGTCCAACCCCTCTCCTCCCTTTTGCCCCAGACTCCTGCAGGATGAATTTGTAGCTGCTGCCTTGGCTTCCAGAATTAATTCAGCTCCATCCACAGGTCAGCAGCCAGGACAAAAACAACTCATTAATTGGGGTGGCTCTGTGGGTTACAATCTCACAGATAACTCTGCACCAAAACTCATTAAATGGGGTGATTGTGGGCTACAATCTCACAGATAACTGCACCAGAACTAACTCATTAATTGGGGTGGCTCTGTGGGTTACAGGCTCTCAGATAATTCTGCACCAAAACTCATTAAATGGGGTGATTGTGGGCTACAATCTCAAAGATAACTGCACCAAAACCAACTTGTTAATTGGGGTGGCTCTGTGAGTAACTATTTCACAGATAACTGCACCAAAACCATTAAATGGGACGGGTCTGTGGGTTACAGGCTCACAGATAACTCTGTGCCAAAATTAACTCATTAAATAGGGTGATTGTGGGTCAGAATCTCACAGACATCTGCACCAAAATGAACTCATTAAATGGGGTGATTGTGGGTTACAAATTCAGATAACTGCACCAAAACTAACTCATTAAATGGGGTGGCTGTGTGGGTTACAGGCTCACAGATAACTGCACCAAAATTATGAAATAAAATGATTGAGGGTTACAGGCTCACTGATAACTGCACCAAAACCAACTCATTAGATGGGGTGGCTCTGTGAGTAACTATCTCACAATTAACTGCACCAAAATCATTAAATGGGGTGATTCTGTGGGTTACAAAGTCAGATAACTGCACCAAAATCATTAAATGGGGTGATTGTGGGTTACAAAGTCAGATAACTGCACCAAAACTAACTCATTAAATGGGGTGGCTCTGTGGGTTACAATCTCACAGATAACTCTGCACCAAAATCATTAAATGGGGTGATTGTGGATTACAGGCTCACAGATAACTGCACCAAAATCATTAAATAGGATGATTGTGGGTTACAATCTCTCAGATAACTCTGCACCAAGCTCATTCAGAGGGTTGGCTCTGTGGGTTACAGGCTCCCAGCTAACTCTGCACCCGTGCTCTCAGTGCAAGCAGCTCTCAGTCACTTCCTGGGGGCTCCAAGAATAGCAGCAGCAGTAGAACCACTCTGCTCAGTGCCTCCTGCAATGCCCAGCACCAAACTGCTGCCCTTTCTCACCAAGGATCTGTCCCTTGGTGGCAGAGGTGTTATTCCAGGTGGGATCCACGTGGCACAAAAGCCACCAGCCCTGGAGCTGCCATGGGGACAGGTCCCACATTTGGTGACCACAGCAGAGCCCCTGTGCTGGGAAGAGCTGCCCTGTGAGTCATGCTGTGAATAAAACTCATTTTCCAGTGGTCTCCCCTGGAAATTCCATTTCTGCCCTGGGTTGGAGCAGCAGCAACACCCCCAGCTCTTCTTGCTCAGCCTCGCTGCTGTCACCCTCAAAGGTGTGATGTCCCCAAGCTGCTGGTGGTGACAGGAAACCATCACGGGGACAGAAATACCCGAGGGGGCTGTGAAAAACCACACAGAGCCCCAGCTGCCTCTAAACAACTCTCACCTCCCGCCACAGCTCCTCTCACAGCCACAATCCCCACGGGAAACTGTCCTACAGAGAGACAAGGCTGGTTCTGGAGGTACAAAAATCAGCTCCAGCAAAATTCCCGACCAAAAAAAAAAAGTCATTTCTGAGCATTAAGAATATGAAAATCTTCCCCAAAGCCCAAAAAGATTCATTTCCCTAAACTGCAGTGGGAACTGGCAGCCGGCAGCTACGTGGAAAATCAAATCAAAACGCACAAAACAGGAATGAAAACAAAACTCGCCTGCTGCCCAGTTACTCAACTCCAGGGCACAGTTTTTGTCTGGAGAAGGCAATTCATTCAAATTGTCATCAAAACTTCTCACAAAGTGTTTTATCTGCCTTAGAATGGCTGGAGAGAAAAAGCACATTTTACTGCCAGCCTGTGAAATGAGCTGGGAGAAGAGAGAGTGAAATTTCATTTTTGTAACCTCTGCCAGGCCAGGTTTGGGTGGCTTTTTTTTCAAAAGAAGTTTCATTTCTGAATAAAAAAGCTTCATTTTTAGAGGTGATGGGAAATCATCCACACTCTGAGCAAATCAGGTTCAACAGCCCCAGAATGGGACACAAAACCAGAGAATGGTTTGCTGGAAGGGACCGTAAATATTATTTAGTTATCATCATGGAATAAGTGAAAATTGAATATTTGTGTTTAAATCCAGGGAGAGAGTGCATGAAATGGGACTGCTTCAGTTCTGTATTGGCTAACAATGAAATACTTTCTTGGCTAATAACTAAAATTGGTTTAATAATTAAATCAGGTCGTGCTGGCAGGTGGAGATCCCAAACCTTTATCACACAGACGAGCTGTCCAATGAAAATAATTTATTTATATCCCTATGACCATACTGGCAATGTAGAAATATTAAAAAACCATTGCAAAAAAAGGAAAATTAACACATTACTCTGTGCAAAATATCCCTGCTTTGCTTCATGTCACAATTTCCAACTTGTTTTTCCCCCTGGTGTGTGGCAGGGGGGTTTGCAGGGGCTGCCAGCGACTCTGTGACGCTGAAGGAAGGAGAAAATCTGAACCTTAACTGCACCTTCAGCCCCCCCAGCAACCACAACTTCACCCTGCAGTGGTTAAACCCTCGGAATTTCACCATTTTCCTCAATGCCCAGCAGGGTAAGTGTGAACCCAGAGTGGTGGCACTGCCCACCAGGCTGGGGACACTGAGCTGGCCCAAAGTGCCAACGTGGGGGGGGGTTGTAGCTGGGTCCAGAGGGTCCTTTGTGGTCACCAGAAATTGGTGCCTTTTGGGGCTGCCTGAAAACAGAGGCTCGACAAAATTAAAATAATAAAAACCACTCTTTTTCTCTTTATTGAAGGGCCTTCAGGTACATTTAGGGCAGACAAAGCCCACCCAAAAATGGACAATGGGTCACAGGTTTCACACTTTTATAAGTTTGGTCCATTTGCATTTTGGGGGTGAATCTGCCAATTCCAGCTTCAGCTAATGAAGTCATTGACCCCAAGTTTGCTGCCCCCAACTCCCTTTTGTTTCCATCTCTGGGGCCTGAGGCAGTGAGGTGTCCTTGATTGCCAGGCCTGGAGAGGAATTGTTGTGTCTGCCCCAAATGGGGAAGCAGCAGCTCCCACTGTGTGTGGAGTTTGGAGTTCTGCACTAAAGAACTGCAGGGTTACAAATATGTGAAAAATATAATAACATACTATTATTAAATATAATTTATTCTTATTGTTAGTAGTACTAGTAGTAGTAATATTAGCATTAATATTAGTATTAAATATAATACCATCTCTTTCAAATAGATAGAAAAGCTAAAATCCTGGAGAGGAATTGTTGTGTCTGCCCCAAATGGGGAAGCAGCAGCTCCCACTGGGTGTGGGGTTTGGAGTTCTGCACTAAAGAACTGCAGGGTTACAAATATGTGAAAAATATAATAACATACTATTATTAAATATAATTTTTTATTGGTGGTAGTAGTAGTGGTAGCAGTAGCATTAGTATTAAATATAATATTAAATATAATATTAGTATTAGTATTAAATATAAAATCATCTCTTTCAAATAGATGAAAAATAGAAAAGCTAAACTCCTGGAGAGGAATTGTTGTGTCTGCCCCAGATGGGGAAGCAGCAGCTCCCACTGTGTGTGGAGTTTGGAGTTCTACACTAAAGAACTGCAGGTTACAAATATGTGAAAACCATGAAAGTTCAAGTCCTGAGGCACCACCTCCTTCCCCTGGGGGGGCTGAGCCCCTTCCTGGCAGCAGACAAGAGGGGCTGAATCATTTCCTGCTGCAGTGGGAACCCCCCGAGCTCCCCGAGCCCAGCTGCAGCTCCCAGCGCACCCAGGGCTCAGCGCAGAGCCCGCCCTTGGCTTTGGGGACAGCTGGGGACATTCCCGGCACCCTGACTCCCTTCCACTCACAGGAATTCAGTGCAGCGCCCCAGGAGGAGATTTTGGGGAAACAGCGATGATTTTGAAATGTGCTGGCAAAGCTGAAGTTCCTATTTCTGCTTTCCCCAGCTCCCATCTCTCCATCCTTCTCTCTCCTCCTCTTGCTCCAAATGCGGGGTGAGGAGAGCCTTGGCCTTCCCCCTCTGCAGCATTCAGCATTCCTTGTCAAATCCTCTAGGTTTTACTTATAAATTAAATAAATTAAATCGTTAATGATAAAATTATATAAATTAAATATTTAATTATAAAATGAAATAAATAAAATAAAAGAAATAAATTAATTCTCAAATAAAATAAAATTAATTAATTCTAAACTAAATAAATGTTAAAATTAATTAAATCTTAATTATAAAATTAAAACAAATTAAATAGATTATTAAATTACATTTATTTAAAATACATTTAATTGTTTATTAATTAAATGTATTAAATTTAGTTATAACATAAAATAAATTTGGTTAATTAATTATAAAATTAAATTAAAAATTCTAAATAAATAAATTAAATAAACTAATTATATCTTAATTATAAAATTAAAATAAATCAAATAAATTATTAAATTACATTTATTTAAAATAAATTTAATTGTTTATTAAGTAATTTTTAAAAATTTAATTATAAAATTAAATAATTTTAATTATAAAATTAAAATTATCGGGATTCGCCCGAATTGCTAGGATTTCCTCCCAGCTCAGTATTCTGTCAAAACCTCAGCTAAAAAAAAAAAAAATTAAGATAAAAAGAGAAGTTTTGAGGTCTCTTTCCCCCTGATGTTTGTACAAAGCCCCAGTTTCAGTTCAATTTAAGGGCAGAAGTTGCATTTTCTGTGCTGCAGTTGTGGGAAAAGTTCATGGACTTGTTGGGCTGACCCTGAGGGCTCCTGGAAATTGTGCAGCAGGAGGAAAGAATTAAAGATTAGAAAGCCAAGAGAGAGAAAGGAGAGTAGAGATGCCCTAGGAGATGCTTTCATTTAAAAACCTGAAATTTTAAAATCCCATAAAAGAAAAACTCCTCTCAAGCTTTTCTCCTGAGCTGTACCAACCCCCGTGGCGTGCTGGATTTTCTGTTCCTGGCAGTTTTAAGAGACCAGAGGTACAAACTGCTCCATTATTCCAAGGATGAATTATCCATCCAGCTGTCCAACCTGACACAGCAGGATGAAGGAATTTACAGATGCTTCTACTACACCAGGCACGTCCGAATCAAGAGCCAGAACGTTGAGATTTTGGGTAAGTTCCCTCACCTGGGTTTGTTTTTATACCTAGAGCAGAACAGGGTCAGCTCCTCAAATCCACACCTGAATTTTTCCACGAATTTTTCCATCCATTTTTCCATTTTGCTTTTAGCTCCGTCCCCTCCTGTGGCAGCAGCTCTCTGGCCACAGAGAGCAGGCCCAGACTTTCCTAGAAAAATCCTGGGAAGCTGTGGGAAACTCAGAGGAAAAATCATTATCTCTCTTTCTGTAACCATTATTTAGAGATATGGTTCTCTGAAATTCAAAGAATTCAAACATTTCAAAGAATTGAAACAATTCAAGCAATTATTATCTCTCTTTCTGTTACCATTATTTATAAATATAGTTCTCTAAAATTCAAAGAATTCAAAGAATTCAAACAATTATTATCTCTCTGTAACCATTATTTAGAGATATGGTTCTCTGAAATTCAAAGAATTCAAAGAATTCAAACAACTATTATCCCTTTTTCTGTAACCATTATTTATAGATATGGTTCTCTAAAATTCAAAGAATTCAAAGAATTCAAAGAATTCAAACAATTATTATCTCTCTGTACCCATTATTTATAAACATAGTTCTCTAAAATTCAAAGAATTCAAAGAATTCAAACAATTCAAACAATTATTATCTCTTTTACTGTAACCATTATCTATAGATACGGTTCTCTAAAATTCAAATAATTCAAATATTTATTATCTCTCTCTCTGTAACCATTATTTATAAATATAGTTCTCTACAATTCAAAGAATTCAAACAATTCAAACAATTATTATCTCTCTTTCTGTAACCATTATTTATAAATATGGTTCTCTAAAATTCAAAGAATCCAAACATTTCAAAGAATTCAAACAATTATTATCTCTCTTTCTGTAACCATTGTTTATAGATATGGTTCTCTAAAATTCAAAGAATTCAAACAATTCAAACAATTATTATCTCTCTGTAACCATTATTTATAAATATGGTTCTCTAAAATTCAAAGAATTCAAACAATTATTATCTTTCTGTAACCATTGTTTATAAATATGGTTCTCTAAAATTCAAAGAATTCAAAGAATTAAAAGGATTTAAACAATTCAAACAATTATTATCTCTCTTTCTGTAACCATTATTTATAATGATGGCTCTCTAGAGTGTGTTTTTGATAGCCACCAATAGTTTGGGAGAGATTTTCACTTTGAGACCAATCAGGTCTTAGGCCCACCATTGTTTCCATAAGAACTGTAGATTTCTAATAATCAAGTCTCAGGTTTTCTATAAGATCTGTAGATTTCTAGTAATAAAATCCTAGGTTTTAATTGTTTCTGTAAGAACTGTAGATTTCTAATAATAAAGTCTCAGGTTTTCTATAAGAACTGTAGATTTCTAATAGTAAGTATTAGATTTTCCATTGTTTCTGTAAGAACTGTAGATTTCTAATAATAAAGTCTTAGATTTTCCATTATTTCTATAAGATCTGTAGATTTCTAATAATAAAATCCTAGGTTTTAATTGTTTCTATAAGAACTGTAGATTTCTAATAATAAAGTCTTCAGTTTTCTATAGGAAATGTAGATTTCTAATAATTAAGTCTTAGGTTTTCTATAAGAACTGTAGATTTCTAAGAATAACAATTAGATTTTCCATTGTTTCTCTAAGAACTGTAGATTTCTAATAATAAAATCTTAGGTTTTCCATTGTTTCTCTAAAAACTGTAGATTTCTAACAATAAAATCTTAGGATTTCCATTGTTTCTCTAAAAACTGTAACAATAAATGATTTCTAATAGTTTAATCATAATTAATAATTTAATAAGAATTATTTCTAATAATAAAGTGCCTTTCATGCTTTCTGAATCATGGGGTCCATGCTAATTATTACCCAGCTGGGGGCCTGCTACCACCCCCTCCAATAATGCTGATGAAAAGGAAAAAAAAGGAAATAATGCTGATGGAAAAGGAGTAGAAAACGCCTCTAAACTGATCCTAAATCTTCCTGCTGCAGCTTCTCCTTCCCACCCAGTGCTGGAAATCTGCCAGGATGAAGAAAGAGGCATCAAACTCTCCTGCCACAGCCAGGGGGGCAGACCCCAGCCCCAGATTTCCTGGCTGTTGGACAACGGGGTTGAGCTGCCAGGTGAGAGCTCCGACGCTCTTGGGGCGCTGAAATTGGGGTTTGTCAGTTTTGGGGTGGTTTAAAGGTGCTGGAGGGGGAAATATCAGCTGGGGTCTGCAATTCGTGGCTGCAGCTTGGGGCAGCGCTGGGGAGCAGACAGCGTGAAGTTCCACAGGGATAAAATAAACCCAAAATCCTGGAATGTCAGCATTGAATTCCACTGGGGTAAAATTAATCCAAAATCCTGGAATTTCAGCATTGAATTGCACTGGGATAAAATAAATCCAAAATCCTGGAACCACAGCACTGAATTCCACAGGGATAAAATAAACCCAAAATCCTGGGATTTTAGCGTTGAATCGCACCGGGATAAAATGAACCAAACCCCCTGAATTTCAGCACTGAATTCCAGTGAGATAAAATAAGCCCAAAACCCTGGAATTTCAGCACTGAATTCCACTGGGGTAAAATTAATCCAAAATCCTGGAACCTCGGCACTGAATTCCAGTGGGATAAAATAAACCCAAAATCCTGGAACTGGGATAAATTGAACCCAAAATCCCTGGAATTTCAGCATTAAATTCCACAGGGATAAAATGAACCCAGAATTTTGGAACCTCAGCACTGAATTCCAGTGGGATAAAATAAACCCAAAATCCTGGAATTTCAGCACTGAATTCCACTGGGGTAAAATTAATCCAAAACCCTGGAACCTCAGCACTGAATTGCATTGGGATAAAATGAACCCAGAATCCTGGAACTGGGATAAATGTAACCCAAAATCCCTGGAATTTCAGCATTAAATTCCATAGGGATAAAATGAACCCAGAATTTTGGAACCTCAGCACTGAATTCCACTGGGATAAAATAAACCCAAAATCCTGGAATTTTAGCGTTGAATTCCAGTGGGATAAAATGAACCAAACCCCCCAAATTTCAGCACTGAATTCCAGTGGGATAAAATAAATCCAAAATCCTGGAATTTCAGCACTGAATTCCACTGGGGTAAAATTAATCCAAAATCCTGGAATTTCAGCACTGAATTCCACTGGGGTAAAATTAATCCAAAATCCTGGAACCTCGGCACTGAATTCCAGTGGGATAAAATAAACCCAAAATCCTGGAGTTTCAGCATTGAATTGCACTGGGATAAAATGAACCCAGAATCCTGGAACTGGGATAAGATGAGAGATGCAAATTTAATCGTGTGAAATATAAGAAATCATCGCTCTAATCCAGCATTTCTCCAATTTCTGTGGGTTTTTCTCCATTTTTTTGAAGGCTTGGAGTGACTCTCCTTTCTCCCCCTTCCATTCCCAGCTTTAATCACTTCCTGCAAATATTTACACTAATCAGAAAACAGCTAATAAATCTTAATTGCTGACAACACCAGGGCTCGGCAGGGGCAAAGCAGCTGCAATTACTGAGCTGCTGCTGCCAAAGATGATTTCTGAAATCCTTTTGGAGCTCTTACCTGGCCCTGCTGGGGATGGAAAAGAGGGCTGAGAAATGCTGATCTGGGAAGGCTCGTTTGGAAATTGGGAATTTCTTTCATTTCAGGGTAACAGAGCAAGGGGAGCATCAGAAGCTCTGCATTCTAAACAGAAATATTTGTGTCCTTCAGGCAAACATCTGAAATACCTTCCCCTCCACCAGGGCTGTTCAAACACATCTCTGGTTGCATTAAATACAACTTTATTTTTGATATCATCAACAGTACCTGGAGCAATCAGTAATGCTGGGAATCCCACCGGACTCCCCCTAATTCCTTGTGGCAAAGCAAGGAATCCTCTGTGTAAATTCCAACAGGAGAAGGGGAAGAGTCAAACCCGTGCTGTAGGAGAACAGGATTTCAGGGGGATAGAAATGTTTTGTTTTATTTTATTTTATTTTATTTTATTTTATTTTATTTTATTCTTTTTTATTTTATTTTATTCTTTTTTATTTTATTTTATTTTATTTATTTTATTCTATTTTATTTTATTTTATTCTTTTTTATTTTATTTTATTTTATTTTATTTTATTTTATTCTATTTTATTTTATTTTATTCTTTTTTATTTTATTTTATTTTATTTTATTTTATTTTATTTTATTTTATTTTATTTTATTCTATTTTATTTTATTTTTATTTTATTTTATTTTATTTTTATTTTTATTATATTTATTCTTTTTATTATATTTTATTCTTTTTTATTTTTTTAGTTTATTTTATTCTATTTTAGTTTAGTTTTATTTTATTCTATTTTATTCTTATTTTATTTTATTCTTTTTTATTTTATTTTTATTTTATTTTATTTAATCTTTTTTATTTTTATTTTATTTTTATTATATTTTATTCTTTTTTATTTTATTCTATTTTTTCTTTTTTATTTTATTCTATTCTATTTTATTCTTATTTTATTTTATTTTATTTTATTTTTTTTTTTTTATTTTTATTTTTATTTTATTTCATGCTTTTTATCTCCCAATGGATTTGCAGGTGACACCAGGCACCAGCTGGGAGCTGATGGGAAGAAATGGAGCACAAGGAGCACCCTGAGGATCCTCAGCTACAGCCCCAAAGTGACAGCCAGCTGCATCATCCAGCACCCTGCACTCGGGCCACAGGGGCTGGTGGCATCTTTCCCCTTCCAGGACCTCCCCAGCTCGGGTACTGCAGCTCTGCCTCTCCAATTTCACCGCCCTGAGCTGCTGAAAATAATGAAGACACACACGGAAGTGTGGGGTCTGCTTTAAAATGAGGAACCTGGGGCAAAAAATGGGTTTGGGGCTGATCATCAGTGGCAGAGCTGAGCAGCAGCTCCTGCCCAAGCTCCCCACAGCCGAGTGTTTCATTTCATTCCTCATTTAAGAACAGCAAATATGTTCTGAGGGCTGGAAAGGTGAGGGTGGGACTGGAAGTGAGACTCTTGATCAGCCAGAAAACCCAATAAACAATGCAGGGCATGGAGCAGGGCGGAAAACCCAAACAATGCAGGGCATGGAGCAGGGCAGAAACCCCAAAAAATCCAGAGCATGGAGCAGGGCAGAAAACCCAAACAATCCAGGGCATGGAGCAGGGCAGAAAATCCAAACAATGCAGAGCATGGAGCAGGGCAGAAAACCCAATAAATAATGCAGGGCATGGAGCAGGGCAGAAAACCCAATAAAAAATCCAGAGCATGGAGCAGGGCAGAAAACCCAAACAATGCAGGGCATGGTGCAGGGCAGAAAACCCAGTAAAAAATCTAGAGCATGGAGCAGGGCAGAAAATCCAATAGAGAGACTCTTGATCAGCCAGAAAACCCAATAAAAAATCCAGAGCATGGAGCAGGGCAGAAAACCCAATAAAAAATCCAGAGCATGGAGCAGGGCAGAAACCCCAAACAATCCAGGGCACGGAGCAGGGCAGGGTGGTTTTTCAAGGATCTGCTCCGTGGCAAAGCCTCTTCTGATTTTTGTCATTTTTGGGGGGGTTTCTTCAGGCTGCAAACAAGCAACCAGACCTTCAGAGGATGCAGAAGTTCCCAGCCCTTCAGGGAATCCAGCAGTTCCTAGTTCTCCAGAGAATCCAGCCGGTACCAGCCCTTCTGCATCTCCAGAGAATCCAGAAGTTTCCAGCCCCTCTGCATCCCCAGATGATCCAGGAGTTTCCAACCCTTCTCCATCCTCAAATGATTCAGAAGTTTCCAGCCCTTCTGCATCTCCAAAAGATCCAGACGTTTCCCACTCCTCTGCATCCCCAGAGAATCCAGAAATTTCCAACTCTTCTGCATCCCCAAAAGATCCAGAATTTTCCAACTCCTCTGCATCCCCAGGGAATCCAGAATTTTCCAACCCTTCTGCATCCCCAGAGAATCCAGCAGTTCCCAGCTCGGCTCCAGCCCAGCCAAACCTCACAGATGTCACATTGCGCGGTGAGTTTGGTCTCAGCCACCTGAATTTCTCAAACCTGAAATCACAATTACTGAAATGCTGCCGGGCACAGAGTTCCATCCCAGGTCCCAGAGGAGTTTGGGACGCCGAGCACAACATTTCCTGTTTGTTCTCTCGTTTTCCCTGCCAAAATCCCTCTCCTCGGAGCAGGGTGGGAGCCAGGCTGGGATGCTCTGATGGGCTGCACTAGATGGCACTGTGCAACAACTGTTCACAGTCACAGAACTCACAAAATCACAGAATTCACAGAATTCACAAAATTTAGAGAATCACAGAATGACCAGGTTGGAACAGACCCTAAAGATCATCGAGTCCAACCCAGCCCCAACACCTCAACTCAACCCTGGCACCCAGTGCCACATCCAGGCTTTGTTAAACACACCCAGGGATGGGGACTGCATCACCTCCCTGGGCAGAACATTCCAGAACTTTATAACCTTTCCGTAAAAAACTTCTTCCTGATATCCAACCCGTGTTTCCCTTGGTGCAGCTCGAGGCTGTGTGCTCTGGTTGTGTCAGTGCTGCTGGAGAAAGAGAGAAATTCAAACAGTAGCCAAAGAGGATGATTTTAGAAAATCTCAGAATGGAATGGGGTAGCAAGGAGGAAATTCTGGGAAGCACAGCTGGAAAAATCAATTTGTTCTAGCAGCCAGTGTAACTGATAAAAACGATCACTGGAAGGTTTTGGAAAGGAAAAAGTAGATGTAACTAAAGGAAAGGAAAAGGAAATATCTATAAAAGGAAATCTATAAGTATTTCCTTTTATATATAAATAAATAATATATATAAAAGGAAAAAAAATATACATAACTGCAAAAAGGTCTCTTTGCTCCAATCAGATTTCCCCTGCAGGAAAGAAACTTGATTTTTCAGGAATGCATCACCGGGGTGAAATCATTTATTTCTGTCTGAATTCCCAGAAATTCCCAGCACATTTAACAGCACAAACCTCTGTTACAGAGCAAAACCCCAAATCCAAAGGACTGCTGAGGAAGGAGAGGAATCTCCTGCTGCCCATCCTGGTGGCTGCTCTGATCCTGGTGCTGCTCATCATTGTGCTGCTGTTCGTGGTGAAGCTGAAGAAAGCTCACGGGGTGTGGAAGAGAGGTGATGAACGGGAATTGGGGGCTCAAGGCCATCCCTGAGGTGCTCAGGCTGAGAAATCCACAATTTTTAACTCTTCTCTCGGGATTTTTGGGAGATGATGGTGATCTGAGGCTGATGAAACCCCCATTTTGTGACTCTCAGGATTTTTATGAGATGACACTGCATGAGGTGATGGTGTATGAGATAATGGTGATGATCTCTGTCAGGCTGAGAAATCCCCAGTTTGTAACTCTTCTCTCATTATTTTTCTGAGGTGATGGTGATCTCTCTCAGGCTGATGAGATCCCCAAATTCTGACTCTCAGGATTTTTAGGAGATGATGGTGATCTCTGTCAAGCTGATAAATTCCCCATCTTGTGACTCGTCTGTCACAATTTTTGTGAGATGATGGTGAGCTCTGTCAGGCTGAGAAAATCCCCATTTTCTAACTCTTCTCTCAGGATATTTATGAGATGATGGTGATCTCTGTCAGGCTGATGAGATCCCCATTTTGGGATTCTCAGGATGTTTATGAGATGATGGTGATCTCTGTCTGGCTGAGAAATCCCCAATTTCTAACTCTTTTCTCTGGATTTTTATGAGATGGTGGTGGTCTCTCTCAGGTTGAGAAATCCCCAATTTCTAACTCTTCGCTCAGGATTTTTGTGAGATGATGGTGATCTCTCTCAGGCTGATAAATCCCCAGTTTGTAACTCTTCTCTCATTATTTTTCTGAGATGATGGTGATCTCTCTCAGGCTGATGAGATCCCCGTTTTGTGACTCTGAGGATTTTTGTAAGATGATGGTGATCTCTCTGAGGCTGATAAATCCTCAATTTGTGACTCTTTCAGGATTTTTGTGAGATGATGGTGATCTCTGTCAGGCTGATAAATCCCCATTTTTTAACTCTTCTCTCAGGATTTTTGTAAGATGATGGTGATCTCTCTGAGGCTGATAAATCCTCAATTTGTGACTCTTTCAGGATTTTTGTGAGATGATGGTGATCTCTGTCAGGCTGATAAATCCCCATTTTTTAACTCTTCTCTCAGGATTTTTGTGAGATGATGGTGTATGAGATGATGGTGATCTCTGTCAGGCTGGTAAAATCCTCATTTTTTAACTCTTCTCTCAGGATTTTTGTGAGGTGATGTTGATCTCTGTCAAGCTGATAAAATCCCCATTTTGTGACTCTTCTCTCAGGATTTTTCTGCCCAAGGCAGAGGATGGGAAGGAATAATGGGGAAAAATCTCATTCTCGCCATTAATTTTTGTGGGGTTTTTATTATCTTATTTATTTAATTAATTAATTTTAAATTCATTTGTAACTTTAATGATTTGATTTTACTTCTTTTATTTAATTAAATTTAAATGATTTAATTATTGAAATTATTTTTTGTGGGCTTTTTTCCACAGAAAATGATGTTTCAGAGCAGACACTGGAGAGTTATAAATCCAGATCTAACGAAGACAGTCCAGGCCCTGAGAAGAACGGACAAGGTAAGAAGCTTTAATTAACATATTCTTGTAATTATGTTCTTGTTTGAAATAACAACTAATTATTTTTTAATTATAATACATAATTATCATAACAATATTATAAATGTTATAGTATTATAACATTCAATTATTATTAAAATATTTAATTATAAGTATTTATTTAATTATAATAAATAATTATAATTATAATATTATAAATGCTATAATAATTATCATATTCAATTAATATTGTAATATTTAATTATAATATATATTTCCTGTTTATTTAATTATAATAAATATTTATTGGTTTATTTAATTGCTGCTGACTATGGCCAGAGCAGGTGGGAACCATAAATACTAAATAATACCAAATACTAAATAATTAATAATAATAATAATAATAATAATAATAATAATAATAATAATAATAATAATAATAATAATAATAATAATAATAATTTGTTGATACTAAATAATAAATGATAAATAACTGTTGTGTTTTAGCTGGAAATCCCACATCCAACATGCAATATATAACAGAAGAACATGTGGAAACACCAGAGAAGAATCTGGAAACCACAGAGAAAAATCCAGAAAGCCCAGAGAAGAGCCCAGGTGACAAAAGCACAGCAATAAATGAGGAGATGTTCACACGTGGAAGGGAGACAGATGTGTAACAGTGCAGGAAACTGCAATTTCCTGATATTTATATGAAAGTTTTCAGGGACCTTGGCTTGAAGGAGCAGGAGGGACAGAGAGCTCCATCCCAAAGCCACCTGGGGGTGCTTTTGTCCTGCAAACCTGGCCTGGCTCACCTGGGACCTTCAGAACATGTCATGAACTTCTGCCATGAGCAGCTCAGCACCTCAGGAGCTCCTGGGACCCCAAGTCTGGGTCACCTGGGACCTTCAGAGCATTTCACAAACCTCTGCCATGAACAGCTCAGCACCTCAGGTGCCCTGAAACCTGGCCTGGGTCACCTGGGACCTTCAGAGCATTTCAGGGACCTCTGTCACCAACAGCTCAGCACCTCAGGAGCTCCTGGGACCCCAAGTCTGGGTCACCTGGGACCTTCAGAGCACATCAGGAACCCCTGTCACCAACAGCTCAGCACCTCAGGTGTCCCTGGGACCCCAAGTCTGGGTCACCTGGGACCTTCAGAGCACATCAGGAACCTCTGTCACCAACAGCTCAGCACCTCAGGTGTCCCTGGAAACCTGGCCTGGGTCACCTGGGACCTTCAGAGCAGGGCAGGAGCCTCTGCCACCAACAGCTCATCACCTCAGGGGTCCCTGGGACCCCAAACCTGAGTCACCTGGGACCTTCAGAGCACGTCAAGAACCTCTGTCACCAGCAGCTCATCACCTCAGGTGTCCCTGGAAACCTGGCTGGGTCACCTGGGACCTTCAGAGCACATCAGGAACCTCTGCCTTGAACAGCTCAGCACCCTCAGTGCCCTGGCAGGACATCCAGACCCAAATTAGGATATTTATGATTGATTTTGTCACCTCCCCTGTGACCACAGGTGCTACAAATCCACTGGGACTTTTCTCCCTGGCACCCCAAACCTGGCCTTGCAGCTGGGTTTAACCAAGCCGGGAAGCGGCCTGGTGCATAAAGGGTTAAAATAAAAAACAACAGAAATCTAACCCAAATTATTCAATGATTTGATGGTTCTGTGAAGGGGTTCCCCATGGGGCTGCCCAAATGCTGGGATGAGGGCAGCAGGAGAGCTGGGAATTCTCCAGGACTTTACAGGAGCCCTCCCTGCTCCAGGAGGGTAAAAGCCAATCCCTAAAATAAAGGAAATATGAATTACAACCATTTTTGTCCTTTGCAGTCTCACAGAATAGTGATTTATTTATTTAAATGTGAATTAAAGTTATTTTTGCCATTTGCACAATCACAGAATAATGATTTACATTGAAATGTGAATTACACTGATTTTTGCCATTTGCAGTCATAGAATAGTGATTTACATTGAAATGTGAATTACACCGATTTTTGTCAGAATCCCGGAATAGTGATTCACATTGAAATGTGAATTATGATGATTTTTGTCATTTGCAGAATATGAAAAACGTGTTTTTCACACAGAATCACAGAATAGCGCTTTATTTATTTATTTAAATGTGAATCACACCGATTTTTGCCGTTTGCACAATCACAGAATAGCGCTTTATTTATTGATTTAAATGTGAATCACACCGATTTTTGCCGTTTGCACAATCACAGAATAGCGATTTATTTATTGATTTAAATGTGAATCACACCGATTTTTGCCATTTGCACAATCACAGAATAGTGATTTATTTATTTATTTAAATGTGAATTACAATTATTTTTTGCCATTTGCAGAATCACAGAATAGCGCTTTATTTATTGATTTAAATGTGAATCACAGCGATTTTTGCCGTTTGCAGAATCCCAGAGCATTTGGGGTGGGAAGGGAGCTCTGGAGGGTCCCCAGCCCACCGGCCCTGGTCGGGCAGGGTCACCTGGAGCAGGGACACGGGGACACAGCCAGGTGGGGCTGGGACAGGGAGAACCAAACCCTGCCTGGGCTGTTCAGGCTCCGCCACCTCCGTGGGGGGAAATTCTCCCCCTCCGGTTCTTCCCTGCCTTTCCCGCACCAAGGAGCCCAGAACGGGAACGGAAATCTCCTGAAATAAAACTCACTCAAGACTATGAATTCTCGCTGGAAATAGGAAAAAAAAATTATGGAAACTGGGGTTTGAATACCCAGTGAGATAAAAGGGCCTGTGTATTCCATTCCAATGGAAATAATTCCGTTTCCCAATGGAAATAATGGCATATTCCAATGGAAGCAATTCCATGTTTCAATGGAAACAATTCCATGTTTCAATGGAAATCATTCTGTGTTTCAATGGAATTAATTCCATGTTTCAATGGAAACAATTCCATTTCTCAGTGGAAACAATTCCATTTTCCAAAGGAAATAATTCTGTTTTCCAATGGAAACAATTCCATTTTCCAAAGGAAATAATTCTGTTTTCCAATGGAAATAATTCCATGTTTCAGTGGAAATAATTCCGGTTTCCAATGGAAATAACTCCATGTTTCAATGGAAATAATTCCATGTTTCAATGGAAATAATAATTCCATGTTTCAGTGGAAATAATTCCTTTTTCCAGTAGAAACAATTCAGTTTTCCAGTGGAAATAATTCCGTTTTCCAATGGAAACAATTCCATGTTTCAATGGAAATAATTCCATGTTTCAATGGAAATAATCCCGGTTTCCAATGGAAATAATCATTCCATGTTTCAATAGAAATAATTCCACGTTTCAGTAGAGCGCGGCTGCTCCCGGGCGCTACCACAGCGCCCGCGGGAGGGGGGGAACCGCGCTCCCCCCGTGCCCGGTGGGAGCGGCCGGCGTCCGCGGGGTTGCCGTGGCAACGGGGACAGCGCGGCACGGCCCGGAACGGGCCCGGCCCGGAACGGCGGGACAGGGACCGGGACAGGGACAGGGACAGGGACACGGGACACGGGAACGGCGGTAAGAGGGACTGGGACCGGGACACGGGACAGGGACACGGGACAGGGACAGGGACACGGGACACGGGAACGGCGGTGAGAGGGACTGGGATACGGGACACGGGACACGGGACAGGGACACGGGACAGGGACCGGGACAGGGACACAGGAACGGCGGTGAGAGGGTCAAGGACAGGGACCGGGACAGGGACACGGGACAGGGACACGGGACAGGGACATGGGAGAGGGTGAGAGGGACATGGGACAGGGACATAGGAGAGGGTGAGAGGGACAGGGACATGGGACAGGGACGGGAACAAGGAATAGGAGAGAGGGACACGGACACGGGACAGGGACATGGGAACAGCGGTGACAAGGACGGGGACACGGGACAGGGACACGGAATAGGAGAGAGACACGGGAGCAGAGAGGGTGAGAGGGACGGGGATATGGGACACAGGAGAGGGGACGGAGGACAGGGACACAGGACAGGGCACCAGGGGGTGCGGGATTGGGAGAGGGGACAGGGAGACGGGATCAGGGACAGCAGACCAGGTAAGGGACATGGACGAGGGGACAGGGGATGACAGGACCAGGGCCAGGGGACTGGGATGAAGGGGACTGGGACAGAGGACGTGGGAGAGGGAGCAGGGACAGGGGTGAAGGAAAGGGGACAGGGAACTGGGACAGTGGACAGGGGACATGAGAGAGGAGATGAGGATGGGGGACCAGGACAGGAGATCAGGGACAGGGAGTGGGGACAGGGGACCGGGTGGAAGGACAGGGAACGTGGGATTGAGCATGGGTGAGGACACTGGGGACAGGGGACAGGACTGAGTGAGGCACATGGCAAAAGGGACACAGGAGAGGGGACTGGGGCTGAGAGGGGGCAGGGACAGGGAGCTGGGGACAGGGGAGGCCTTGGGGACACAGTGGCTTTCCTCTGGGGACTGAGGTCCTGCTCCAGGCCAGGAGATTCCCCATTCCCTGCCCATGCCAGGGCTGCCCTGGTCACTGCTGGGAGCAGGGGACACAGGGGACACAGGGGACAGTCCAGGTGTCAGGGCTGCCTGCAGGCTGATCTCAGGTGTGAGCAGCAGGGTAAAATATCCAAAATTCTTTATCCCCAGGCGCTGAGGTGACACTGCCCGTGCACGTCTGGTGCCAGGGTGTGCTGGCACTGCTGCACAGCTCAGCGCAGAAATCTCAGCGCAGAAATCTCAGCACAGAAAACTCAGCACAGAAAACTCAGCACAGAACAGTTCAGCTCAGAAATCTCAGCTCAGAAATCTCAGCTCAGAAATCTCAGCTCAGAAATCTCAGCACAGAAATCTCAGCACAGAAATCTCAGCACAGAACAGTTCAGCTCAGAAATCTCAGCACAGAAATCTCAGCACAGAACAGTTCAGCACAGAAATCTCAGCACAGAACAGTTCAGCACAGAAATCTCAGCACAGAAATCTCAGCTCGGAAATCTCAGCACAGAACAGCTCAGCTCAGAAATCTCAGCACAGAAATCTCAGCTCAGAAATCTCAGCACAGAACAGCTCAGCACAGAACAGTTCAGCACAGAAATCTCAGCTCAGAAATCTCAGCTCAGAACAGTTCAGCACAGAAATCTCAGCACAGAACAGTTCAGCACAGAAATCTCAGCACAGAAATCTCAGCACTGAACAGTTCAGCACAGAAATCTCAGCACAGAAATCTCAGCACAGAAATCTCAGCACTGAACAGTTCAGCACAGAAATCTCAGCACAGAAATCTCAGCGCAGAAATCTCAGCACAGAACAGCTCAGCGCAGAAATCTCAGCGCAGAAATCTCAGCACAGAAATCTCAGCGCAGAACAGTTCAGCACAGAAATCTCAGTGCAGAAATCTCAGCACAGAAATCTCAGCACAGAAATCTCAGCACAGAACAGCTCAGCACAGAACAGCTCAGCACAGAAAGTTCAGCACAGAAATCTCAGCACAGAAATCTCAGCACAGAAATCTCAGCACAGAACAGCTCAGCACAGAAATCTCAGCACAGAAATCTCAGCACTGAACAGTTCAGCACAGAAATCTCAGCACAGAAATCTCAGCACTGAACACTGCTGTTCCTTCCTCCCACCTCACCTTGGGAATATCTGGAAGCACAGACGAGTTCTGAACGCTTCAGCTGAGTGTAAAGAAATTCTCATCCTAATTTAGACAGAGCTCCAGTTCTCCCTGTCCCACCTTCTGCTGATTTTACGTGGCCAGAGGGTCTAAAGTTGCATGAAGAGACCAAACAAAATTCAGTTTAAGTCTCAGAATTAACAGATAACAGATGCTTTGCCTCAGTTTAATTTTCTTTGCCACAAGCTGGTTTTGCATTATTTATTACCACCAAGAGTTGAGATTTCATAGCTGTAAATTCTGTGTTTGATATGTCGAGATCTTGACATCATTGCTTAAAGGAAAATCAGTGGGAATAAAGGAAAATCAGATGAGAATAGAGAATTGTTTGAACAATAGAAGGTCAAATTCTGATCCTAAGCCAATGGTAGCAGCCAAATGCATTTTTAAAATATTATTACAATTTTAAAATATTATTTAAATTTTATTTAAATATTATTTAAATATTATTAAATATTTTATGTGTTCTCCAAACAAAATGCAGTCTTTAGGTATTATTAAAGTGTTTTACGTGTACTCCAAGCAAAATGCAGTTTTTAAATATTATTAGAATGCTTTATGTGTTCTCCAAAGAAAATGCAGTTTTTAAATATTATTAAATATGTTTAAATATAATTTAAATAATATTTAAATATTATTTAAATATTATTTAAATATTATTAAATGTTTTATGTGTTCTCCAAACAAAATGCAGTTTTAAAATATTATTAAAATGTTTTATGTGTTCTCCAATGCAGGGCTGGTGTGACCCATCAGTGCAAACCAGGGGATGAACCCTTCAAACATGAAATTCATTTCAGTCTCTTCCCCACACACTCACACCACCACCAACATCCACGTCCCCCCAAAAACCCTCGTGCCACCCGTTTTCCAAGCTGCCAGCTGGGAAAGGGAGAGGAGCTCTTCCTCCAGCGCTGAGGATTCCCAGGATTCGGGCTCGGAGAGCCTGGAAAAGCAGAGGCAGCACCAGCAGAGCATCCTGCAAAATCAGGAGCTGGCAGGGCAGGAGGCTGGTGACACCCTGGAGGATGACAGCTTGGATGGGGACAGCTTGGAGGAGATGAGTTCTGAAGAGGAAGGAGCTGAGCACGACACAAAAAAGAAAAGAAAACCAAAGATTTCTGGCAGTGGAAGGTAAGGCAAAAACTTGAGTGGAGTAGAATAATTCTGACACTTTTAACCTGATGTTCCTCAAGGCCACATTTAAACATCCTTCAGAAAGCATTAACTGGGTACATAAAATAAAATTGAATATCCTGTCATATGCATGGAAGGTTGAACCCTGGATAAATTGGGAATAATTCTTGAGTTTAAAGGGATTACATTAAACCCGAAGTAATAACAACGTGCAGTTTCAATTTAATAGTCTACTTAAAATAAAATGACAAACAAATGAAGGCTAAATGATTAATAGCATGCTTTTATTCACCTCCTCAACAAGCAAAATGGCCAGTTATTGAATATTTTATTGTGAGTGCAAATGATGTTAATTGTACTAGAAACATGCTCTAATTTTTAGTAATTTTTTTGGACTGAATACTGTGCTGAATGTGAGGCTCTTCATTAAATGGAAATTTGATTTTATTTTGTTTGAACTCAGCCCAGTAAGTACTCCAGTGCAGTCCATTAAGCAGAGCAAATATCACAGCACATCCATATGAAACCCCCTCTCTACATCCATTACCAACCTCGGAATTTGAAGAGGAAATGCTGCAGCTGTTGCCTGCTCACCACACTTTTGTTGAGGAGCAGGGAGTCCATCCAACCTCCCCACGGAGCTGGGGGCAGGAATAAAAGGTGCCCTTTTTGTCTGGGGATGATTAGGGATGAAGGAGCTCTTCACACTCATTTTGTCCCCGTGCAGTGACCTGGGCTGAGCCCCACAGTTGGGTTCTGTGCACACATTTCAGCACAAAGGGACTCTTTAGCATTATCCTCTGCCATTTCAATCATTGCAATTAGCTCACATATTTCTGTACTCACTTCAGAGCAGCCTCACCTCGTGCTGTTTACCTGCAGCCCCTTGCCAGCTGGCAATAATGATGTTTTCCCTGGTGGAAATCAGCTCCAGGAGCCCATGGCAGCCATGCTCACCTGGAAAGCAAAGAAAACCAGATTATTTTGTTATTTGGAACCACTTGAAGTATGGGCAGAGGCGTGTAGCTCGTTGAGAAAGGATGAATAAATTATTATTATTTTTTAATCTCGTTAACAAGGCCACAGGTTGGGGAACCCAGCAGATTTCTGTAACAGGAGCTGAAGAATCAACCAGGTTTCAGTGGCTGTAAGAACCAGGTTTCAGTGCCTGCAAATGTCCCCAGCGCTGTACTGCAGGTCCAGGAAGGAAAAAATTGTGTTAAAATAAATAGAAATATAGGCAGAGGCATGTAGCTTATTGAGAAAGGATAAATAAATGATTTAAATTTTTTTAATATCATTAACAAGGCCACAGGTTGGGGAACCCAGCAGATTTCTGTAACAGGAGCTGAAGAATCAGCCGGGTTTCAATGGCTGCAAATGTCCCCAGGGCTGTACTGCAGGTCTAGGGAACAAAAAATTGTGTAAAATAAATAGAAATATAGGCAGAGGCATGTAACTCATTGAGAAAGGATGAATTAATGATTTAATTTTTTAAAATATCATTAATAAACCCACAGGTTGGGGAACCCAGCAGATTTCTGTAACAGGAGCTGAAGAATCAACCAGGTTTCAGTGGCTGTAAATGTCCCCAGGGCTGTACTGCAGGTCCAGGAAGGAAAAAATTGTGTTAATATAAATAGAAATATAGGCAGAGGCATGTAGCTTATTGAGAAAGGATAAATAAATGATTTAAATTTTTTTAATATCATTAACAAGGCCACAGGTTGGGGAATCCAGCAGATTTCTATAACAGGAGCTGAAGAATCAACCAGGTTTCAGTGCCTGCAAATGTCCCCAGGGCTGTACTGCAGGTCCAGGAAGGAAAAAATTGTGTTAAAATAAATAGAAATATAGGCAGAGGCATGTAGCTCGTTGAGAAAGGATAAATAAATGATTTATTTAATTTTTTAATATCATTAACAAGGCCACAGGTTGGGGAACCCAGCAGATTTCTGTAACAGGAGCTGAAGAATCAGCTGGGTTTCAGTGCCTGCAAATGTTCCCAGGGCTGTACTGCAGGTCCAGGGAAGAAAAAATTGTGTTGAAAGCTTTTTTTCTCCCCCATTCCTTCCACCTGCACATCTCCTGGAAGCCTGTTTGGATGTGTTTGACTCCTGCAGTTGCTTTTCCTCCCATTGGATCAGATCTTAAAGCAGAAATTGGATCAATTGGGATTTTTTAAGGCAGAGCATCTGGCTTTGCTTTATGACAAATGTAACTCAGGGCAATAATTTGGCCACTTGTCAAAAAATTGTCAAACACACAGACTTTCCATTTATGTTTTTCTACTCTTATCTAATCACTGCCTGTTTTTTAATAAAAAGTGATTTAAAATCTTTTCTAGAAGGAGTTTTTAATCAAAGCATCAGGATGTTTCAGAGGAATGAGGAGAGAAAATAAGAACACAGAGCTGGAGGCTGATCTTGTTTGGACAGTCTCAAAAGGACTCTTGAAAACTGATTTTACCAGGAATTTCATTTTTATTTCACTCAGCAGAGCCTTTGAAGAAGGAACAACACAAATTGCCTTTTGTAGACTGTATCATTTTTAAGGAGACAACAGAACAATGCAATTTATCATTTCACCTTTTAGCTGATTCTAGGATTTAAAAATTTCTATGCCAAATTTAGGATAATGATAGTATTCCACTGTGATCTGAGTGTTAGACCAGTTTATCATTCACTGATGATGGAAATTAAAAAGGAAGAGGAAGTCCTGCCTAAATTTTCTACTAAAAAATCTTTGATAAAACTGTTCTTATGCTGATCCCATACTGAATTCACTGAAATAATTCATTTGGTCACAGCAGGACATCTGTTTGCACACTGAAATAATCCAGATTTTGTACAATTTATCCAGAAATCATTTGGGTTTTATTTTTTTAATTAGGAAAAAACTGCCTGTGGACAAATATTCCAGCCTGAGGTACAATCCTCATTGGAAGAATGAAAAAAAGGGAGCAGATTTTTTTGAGGCAGAGAAGGCACCCCAGATTTTTGGAGGAAGCAGTGGGGACTTTTCAGTGGATTCATTTTACCTCCATTCTGATGGCTCCTCAGAAGATAATCAACAGGAGGCAAAGAGCCAGGATTCACTCCCAGAGTTTGATCCAGAATTATTCAGCTTTTACGGAGCAAATGTGGCCAGCAACAAACCTGATGGACCACGAGCCAAAAGGGAGGAACCTGCAGATGGATTTCATTCCAAAAATAATCCTGGCCATGCTTTTCCTCCTCAGAACCAACAGGATCCGCCCCAAAGAGCAAAAAAAAACTTTGTGAAAAAAAATAAACGGACTTTGGGGTTACAGTCAGGAAGAATTAATTCCTATCTTGAGCTGCACAATAAAAAGCAGCAAGTTCTTCAAGGGCAGGTGGGTAAATGTATAAATTCCTTAATTATTAATAAATTAGATCTGTCTGGTGTTAAACTCTCGGCTTTGCAGAGAGGAGAAGCAGATTTGAAATCCATCGTGCAAGGGAGTGACAGCTTTGAATTTCCAGGGAGAATCTTGTTCAGCCTTCGTGGGATAATCACAAATTTTCAGATGAAATATATCCATAAAAGCACTGAATCTGGATGTTTAAAGCTGTCATCTTGTGGCTTTTAAAGCAATTATTACTGACAAGAAGTTCTGACTATGCACAGTCTGGAAGTTCTGACTTTGCACAGTCTGGAAGTTCTGACTTCCTTTTTTAGAGAATTTAATAATTTCATTTATAACTTTAAATTTTACAAATTTAGAATTTTTACATTTAGAATTTTTCAGATGAAATATATCCATAAAAGCACTGAATTTGGATGTTTAAAGCTGTCATCTTGTGGCTTTTAAAGTAATTATTACTGACAAGAAGTTCTGACTATGCACAGTCTGGAAGTTCTGACTTTGCACAGTCTGGGAGTTCTGACTTCCTGTTTTAGAGAATTTAATAATTAAATTTATGATTTTAGAATTTTAGATTTTAATTTTAAATTTTATAAATTTAAATTTTAAATGTCATAAATTTAATTTAATTTAGAATTTATACATTTAGAATTTTTCAGTTGAAATATATCTATAAAAGCACTGAATTTGGATGTTTAAAGCTGTCATCTTGTGGCTTTTAAAGTAATTATTACTGACAAGAAGTTCTGACTATGCACAGTCTGGAAGTTCTGACTGATGCACAGTCTGGGTGTTCTGACTTCCTTTTTTAGAGAATTTAATAACTGAATTTACAATTTTAGAATTTTAAATTTTATTAATTTAGAATTTATATATTTCGAATTTTTCAGATGAAATTTAGAATTTGGATTTATAGAATTATTTAGAATTTAGAATTTTTCAGATGAAATATATCCAGAAAAGCACTGAATTTGGATGTTTAAAGCTGTCATCTTGTGGCTTTTAAAGCAATTATTACTGACAAGAAGTTCTGACTATCCACATTCTGGAAGTTCTGACTGATGCACAGTCTGGGAGTTCTGACTTCCTTTTTTAGAGAATTTAATAATTGAATTTATAAGTCTATAATTTTAAATTTTATAAATGTAGAATTTTTCAGTTGAAATATATCCAGAAAAGCACTGAATTTGGATGTTTAAAGCTGTCATCTTGTGGCTTTTAAAGTAATTATTACTGACAAGAAGTTCTGACTGATGCCCATTCTGGAAGTTCTGACTTTGCACAGTCTCAGCCAACTTGTGGCAAGGTTTGAGAGGAAATGTAATTACAGTTCCTAATGAACCATTAGAAACGAATTCATTGCTTTCCCTTGTTACTTATTATGCATAATGGGAAGGAGGGGTCACTGAATCACTCCACACAGAAAATTCTTACTTTGGGAAGCTCCAGGGACGTTGTGCTCCAAGTGACACCTCTGCCAAGGCTAATGAAGAGTTGACACAACATTAGAGGGAATTTTCTGACTTCATTCCACTGGCAGGAATGATAGACAGGATTTTTTTATTTCTATTAAGAGCACTTGGTTTTTTTCACTTCTAATTTGGATGATGGTAAAAATAATGAGTGTGGATGGATGCTAATTAGAGCTATGTTGATATGATTATGTTTGCTCTTCAGGGAATTCTGGAAATCTTTCCTGTCTAAGTGCTGGAGCCAGGGATCAGGACTTCATTGTGCAGACACTTTAAAAATATGGAATAGGCAAAGGAATCAGTTAAAATCAGGGTTATGAGATGAGATTATCTTGCTGAAGTGGACAGCAGAGAGGTGACACAGCAGGCAGAGAGGGTGTAGGAAAGTTTCTTCAGGACCTTGACAAGTTACAGGGAAGTTGTGGACTTGCCATCCCTGGAAGTGTTGCAGGACAGGGCTGGTGGAAGGTGTCCCTGCCCACGGCAGGGGTGGGACTGGATGGGCTTCGAGGTCCCTTCCCACCCAAGCATTCCATAATCCTGTGATTCCATGAGTGGCATCACCGCCTGCTGGCAGCCACCCCTGGATCTGCTGCAGGACAGGCAGAAGTTACTGATTAATTTGCTGTTAATTGGCAGCTCATTTCCTGATTCCTAAGCGGATATCCATGGCTCAGTCTTGTTGGAAGGGGTGACAAAGGCCCTGAGGGGAGCATTGTGGTGGTGCAGGAGCCAACTTGGGTCACCCCACCTGGAAAACTCTGTCCAAAAGTGCAAAACCACCAAGTGTGTGAAGAAACAGATGAGGCACATGTCAGCAATCCGGCTGTGCTTCCTAAACTGATTATTCTGACCTTTGCAGGGAGTTGAAGCTGAACTGATTGATCTGCTCACTGCTGGCTTGTGGCAATGAAATGGTGTTTGCTTTGAGGGCACAACTGAGTTCAAACACTTCCAGCCTCGTCGTGCAAGATTTACATTTACAGATTACACATTTCCCAAAAACACAGCACAAACCCGTGCTGATCTGTACATTTACTAATTCATACAGCATTTTATACTGCATCAAGTTCTTTGCAGCATTGATTCCTAAAGAACCCCATGATGAGTTTCTTTGAGAGAGAGACAGAGCGAGGCAGGAGGAGAAGCAGTGGCCCAGTCCAGCTCAGCTGTGCTCAATCCCAGTTGCTTTCCCAGCTCCAAGCCCCTCACTTCAAAGCCAGGAACATAATGTACAATCTTTTAATGGCTCTAGAAAAAGGTCCTGAGGTGCTGCAGAAGTTACTGATTAATTGCTGTTAATTGGCAGCTCATTTCCTGATTCCTAAGCAGATATCCATGGCTCAGTCTTGTTGGAAGGGGTGACAAAGGCCCTGAGGGGAGCATTGTGGTGGTGCAGGACCCAGCTTGGGTCACCCCACCTGGAAAACTCTGTCCAAAAGTGCAAAACCACCAAGTGTGTGAAGAAACAGATGAGGCCCATGTCAGCAATCCGGCTGTGCTTCCTAAACTGATTATTCTGAGCTTTGCAGGGAGTTGAAGCTGAACTGATTGATCTGCTCACTGCTGGGTTGTGGCAATGAAATGGTGTTTGCTTTGAGGGCACAGCTGAGTTCAAACACTTCCAGCTTTGTCGTGCAGGACAGATTTCCCAAAAACACAGCACAAACCCGTGCTGATCTGTACATTTACTAATTCATACAGCATTTTATACTGCATCAAGTTCTTTACAGCATTGATTCCTAAAGAACCCCATGATGAGTTTCTGAGAGAGACAGAGCGAGGCAGGAGGAGAAGCAGTGGCCCAATCCAGCTCAGCTGTGCTCAATCCCAGTTGCTTTCCCAGCTCCAAGCCCCTCACTTCAAAGCCAGGAACATAATGTACAATCTTTTAATGGCTCTAGAAAAAGGTCCTGAGGTGCTGCAGAAGTTACTGATTAATTGCTGTTAATTGGCAGCTCATTTCCTGATTCCTAAGCAGATATCCATGGCTCAGTGTTGTTGGAAGGGGTGACAAAGGCCCTGAGGGGAGCATTGTGGTGGTGCAGGAGCCAGCTTGGGTCACCCCACCTGGAAAACTCTGTCCAAAAGTGCAAAACCACCAAGTGTGTGAAGAAACAGATGAGGCACGTGTCAGCAATCCAGCTGTGCTTCCTAAACTGATTATTCTGAGCTTTGCAGGGAGTTGAAGCCGAATTGATTGATCTGCTCACTGCTGGGTTGTGGCAATGAAATGGTGTTTGCTTTGAGGGCACAACTGACTTCAAACACTTCCAGCTTTGTCGTGCAGGACAGATTTCCCAAAAACACAGCACAAACCCGTGCTGATCTGTACATTTACTAATTCATACAGCATTTTATACTGCATCAAGTTCTTTGCAGCATTGATTCCTAAAGAACCCCATGATGAGTTTCTTTGAGAGAGAGACAGAGCGAGGCAGGAGGAGAAGCAGTGGCCCAGTCCAGCTCAGCTGTGCTCAATCCCAGTTGCTTTCCCAGCTCCAAGCCCCTCACTTCAAAGCCAGGAACATAATGTACAATCTTTTAATGGCTCTAGAGCAAGGCACTCAGACTCTCTGTGCACTGAGCCTTCCCTCGGTGTAAACACCTAATCAAGATTGCCTGTGCTTCAACAATAGCAGCCAAATGCAATTCGAGAACCACAAGGCTTTGAAGTCCTCCCTGCAAAGGCTGGTTTGCCAGTCTGGGATAATGACATGCCATGATTGCTGCCTTTGTTGTATCTTTTCAGTGGAGAAGCAATTATGGGCCTCAATTTAACAGAATAGGCATTACACAGCTTATGATTCTCAAAATGCAATTTCATTTGATCATTTTCTCAATTTGATTGGTATTAATAGAATGGTTCGCAACAAAAAAAAAAAAAAAGGAAAAAAAGAAGGAAAAAAAAAGCTGGCAGAGGTTGTGTCCTGTTCCTCTTTCAAAGAGATAATGTAGAAGTATGTTTTACCTGCCCAGCACTCCATCAATGCACTGAGTCAGTTGGTTCCACCAAAAACATCTTATTCACTGCAAAGCTCTGTCTGTCCGCAGCTCAGGAAAACCTCCGGGGTATTTTTTAATTTTCTTGTAAATTTTTTCCAGGGATTTACGTTGAATTTGGAGCCATGAGATCACCCATAAATTCAGCAATAAATCCTGCCCACCTTTTCTTTCTGCCCTAATCTCTTACCCCCAAAGTGAGAGGCTCAGCTGCCCACATTTTTTTTTCCCACTGATGATTTTCAAGTCGATAATTCATAAATATCTTTTATCATTTGGTCATAAATATCTTCCCACTGCCACTTCTCCTGTGGGACCACTCTGGGGTAGAGCAGAGATTCCTCTCACAGTGACACTTCCACTAAAATACTCAGCAGGATTGTTTGGGACAAATAATAGAGACTAAAAATTGGATTTCCTGTAGTTTTATAGATTTTAAAAAGTTTATTTCAAGAAAAAAATTAATTATTGCTATATTTACAAGGGGATCACTCATCTTTGTGCAGTGATAACTGCACAAACTCAAAAAAAAAAAACTTGCTCCAAATAAATTTGCAGCCGTGGTTATTGGAGCTATCCTTGTTTGTGAGCTTGTTTTGCCAGCTCTGTGAATTCCAGACTTTATTCCTGCAGCTCCTTTTCAGCCCCATTATTGTGTTTTTCAGCTTTCCCTGCGAGCCTCTCTTGCCGAGGCTGGGATGTGATTGCCTGGCCAGCGATGGTTTCTGGCTGCTTTTCTGTTATTAGGTGCATTTCCCCCATGGAAATGGAGGAGCTCAGACATTTGAGAGTTTCTGTGCTGCACAATTTTCCTTTCTTTCATTCCCCTTAAAAGTTGAAGGAATCATCCCTCCATTTAATTGGGTTTTGCTTCTTTTTTTTCCTTTAACCATTTCCTCGTCATCCGTTCCATCACGGAAAATTTAACATTTTAATTTTAACAGGCTGCAAATTATTTCTCGTTATTTCCCCAAGATTTTAAGATCTGGTGCCCTGATTGCTGTGACCATGAACATTCCTGGTTTTTAGGTCACAGATCCTCCACCAGCTCGTGAAGAACAACTCCAAAATGTCCCAGCATCCCAGACTGGGAAAATGAAGCCTGAAGAAAAACGGTACCCAAAAGGACAGCAGCTCAAGGTTCCTTTTTTAGGGAATTTAATAACTGAATTTATCATTTTAGAATTTGAAATTTTATAAATTTAGAATTTATGAATTTAGAAATTTTCAGTTGAAATATCTATAAAACTCTATCTATAAAATATCTTAAAAATATCTAAAAATATCTATAAAATATCTAAAAATATCTATAAAATATCTAAAAATATCTAAAAAATATCTAAAAATATCTATATATCAGTTGAAATATCTACAAAAGCACTGAATTTGGATGTTTAAAGCTGGCATCTTGTGGCTTTTAAAGTAATTATTACTGACAAGAAATCCATTAATATCTAGCAATAGATAAGCACTGTAATTTAATGTATGTGTGCTTTATGTACTAAATATATTTAAAGCAAAATGCCAAAAAATTCTGAGCTCACAGAATCTATTATTGTCTATTTAAGAGATTATTTGATAATCTAAAATTAAAAACTAGTACATGGTCCTGTTTAATAATTTGGGAAATTCTGAGCCAGAATTTCACCATTTCTGCCTGATTTCTTCCCTAAAATTAAGGGGGAGTGAATTAATTGCCATAAACCAGAAAATGAACCAAATCATCTCCTAAATAAATTCTCACCATCCTCCCAAACCATCAAACACATCCCTGTGCTAATTTATAATTTTAGATTATCAACCAAATCATCTCCTAAATAAATTTTATCTCAGAATGTTCCCAAACCATCAAAAAAAAAAAAAAGTGCTGATTGATAATTCTAGATTATCAACCAGATAATCTCCTAAATAAATTCTCAAAATCCTCCCAACCCTGTGCTAATTTATAATTTTAGATTATCAACCAAATCATCTCCTAAATAAATTCTCAGAATCCTCCCAAACCATCCAACTCAATAAATACTGATTTATAATTTTAGGTTATCAACCAAATCATCTCCTAAATAAATTCTGTCTCTTGATCATCCCAAACCATCAAAACCAACCCTGTAATAGTTTATAATTTTAGATTATCAACTAAATAATAATCATTGCTAATTTATAGTTATGTTATCATTTCTATAATATAATAATTTTATCATTTATAGTTATTTTATCATTTCTATAATATAGTATCATTTTGTAATTTATAATTATTTTTATAATTTATATACTATAATATTATCTACATAATTTATAATTTATAATTTTTTTATCATTTATGTAATTTAAGGTTATTTATATAATTGGCATCAGGCTGTTCTACCATGGCCCAGTCTAACAGTGTGTACAAAGCCATTTTCCCCCGAAATTTGACACATAAAAATCAAGAACTGATTTGATTTTTGGAGCATTTTTTCCAGGTGGTTGACAGAGAGCTATCACTTATGCACAGGGTGAGATCTGGGCACTTCAGGGCACCATTTTTGCACCTCCTACAGATAAAATCCACATTTACCATGCCTGGTTTGCATCTGCAAGGAGCTGATTTTATAGCCCAGTGCTGCAGAATTTGTCTCAGGCCTTTGGGCAAATTTTTGATGCAGAATTATTCATTGAGCAGCACCTGAATAACATCTCTGCTCTGTTCTGGGCTGAGGGCTCCTTTACATTTGAATTTTTGGGCTCCTTTACATTTGAATTTTTGGGTTCCTTTCAATTTGAATTTCAGGATATAAAGAGGGTTCCTTTAAATTTGAATTTTTGGGTTCCTTTAAATTTGAATTTCTGCACTATAAAGACAGTTCCTTTAAATTTGAATTTCTGGACTATAAAGAGGGTTCCTCTAAATTTGAATTTTTGGGTTCCTTTAAATTCGAATTTTTGGGTTCCTTTAAATTTGAATTTCTGGACTATAAAGAGGGTTCCTTTAAATTTGAATTTCTGGACTATAAAGAGGGTTCCTTTGAATTTGAATTTATGGACTATAAAGAGGGTTCCTTTAAATTTTTGGGTTCCTTTAAATTTGAATTTCTGGACTACAAAGAGGGTTCTGTTAAATTTGAATTTCTGGACTATAAAGAGGATTCCTTCAAATTTGAATTTCAGGATATAAAGAGGGTTCTGTTAAATTGAATTTTTGGGTTCCTTTACATTTGAATTTCTGCACTATAAAGAGGGTTCCTTTAAATTTGAATTTTTGGGTTCCTTTAAATTTGAATTTTTGGGTTCCTTTAAATTTGAATTTCTGGATTATAAAGAGGGTTCCTTTAAATTTGAATTTTTGGGTTCCTTTAAATTTGAATTTTTGGGTTCCTTTAAATTTGAATTTCTGGACTATAAAGAGGATTCCTTTAAATTTGAATTTCTGGACTATAAAGAGTGTTCCTTTAAATTTGAATTTTTGGGTTCCTTTAAATTTGAATTTCTGGACTATAAAGAGGATTCCTTTAAATTTGAATTTTTGGGTTCCTTTAAATTTGAATTTCTGCACTATAAAGAGGGTTCCTTTAAATTTGAATTTCTGCACTATAAAGAGGGTTCCTTTAAATTTGAATTTTTGGGTTCCTTTAAATTTGAATTTTTGGGTTCTCTTAAATTTGAATTTCTGGACTATAAAGAGGGTTCCTCTAAATTTGAATTTTTGGGTTCTCTTAAATTTGAATTTCTGGACTATAAAGAGGGTTCCTTTAAATTTGAATTTTTGGCTTCCTTTAAATTTGAATTTTTGGGTTCCTTTAAATTTGAATTTCTGGATTATAAAGAGGGTTCCTTTAAATTTGAATTTTTGGGTTCCTTTAAATTTGAATTTCTGGACTATAAAGAGGCTTCCTTTAAATGTGAGTTTTGGGTTGAATCCGCCATGAGCAGGGTTAGATCCAAGCCGCACAGAGGGATTTTGATGTGAGTGATGGGATTTCTCCCTGGATATCTCCAATCCAGCTGTTGGTGACTCGTTTCAGGAGCAGCCCAGGTTCTCGCAGAGACAAAGAGCAGAGCCCAAGCAGCCTCTGGGTGGAAGAACTTTCCCCAGGAGCGATGGCCAGGAGCCCCCAGGAGCAGCAGGAGAAGGAAATCCCCGGATCCAGAGGCAGCAGCAAACCCCAGGATTCCAGGCTGCCCCCCCTGCACTGGGGCAGGATCCCAGCTCAGCCCTCAACCCAAATTCTTCTCTTGGCCCAGCAGAAAAACCCCAAAGTGGCTTAAATAATTTCCCAAATTCAATCCTTACCACTCCTGGCTATTTTCTCCCAATATTTCAGAATTTTTACCCACCAGAGGTTTTAAATCCTGAACATCCCAGTCAGGAGGACAAGAAATGCCAGCAGGACTCTCCAGGTGGAATTCCACATCAATTCCCAGCCAATGCCATCCCTGGGCAGGATTTTTCCAGGAATAACAGCAACAGTGACCAGGCACATCCAGAATTGGAGAATATTTCTGCTGATTTTAATGCAATTTTTCAAGAAAGAGTGAAGGATCAAGCAACACTTCCAGATTTCAAAAATCATATTCATGAGGATCAGAGGTATCAGAATTATTTGTGGTGAGGATTTAAGTGATAAAATAATATTATCATAACCCTGTGATGTCCATAAAATAAACAAATGGACACAAAAATGCTTTAAAGTCCAAAATATAAAGTTATTTTGCTACAAACCTGCCATTATAATTTATTTCTAATTGAAGATTCATTATAGGTATTGATTTTTAAATATGGAATCAGAAAAGGACAGTTCTGTCCTCCAGGGATGGAAATTTCCACAATGAAAGTTTCCTTTTAGGAGGCTGGGTGGGAAAGTTTAAAATATAGATAGGAAAGGGCATTGTGCATAAATTAAGAGTTTGTAGCAAAATTGGCTTTGCAGGGTGGATATTCGGGGTCAGTTCTGTCCCTAGAGGGGAGAGCAGGAAAAGCCTCAATTATGTAGAATTTCACCTGTCTTGATTTTAAAAAAAATAAAGGTTTTATTTCACATAAACAAATAATTCTATCAGTACTCATCAGGCCTCATCCAAGGGCTTTCATTTGCTTTAATTACCTTTGAATCAGGCTGAAATTTCCCATTTGTGGCGCTTTTTCCATTTATTTTCCATACACTTGGGTGCAAGCAAAGTCATTTATTGTGAAATCCTCACCTTCCCATCTCTCTGCTCCCTTATTCCATGTTCAGGTTGTTTGCTGTGTGTAAATTCAGATTTTTACTCTTCCTCCTCCTTTTTTAAGGCCTTTTCCATGTTTTGTTCACAGCTCACCGACATCTGCTTGTAGAATCCCCCATTTCATAGAAGAGAAGGAGCATCAGCCAAGAATTTCTGATTTTGAAGATGATTTTGCTGGCACGTGGCTGTGGGGTTTGTTCCCACCTGCCCTGCCCCAGGGAGATTCAGGAAAAGCTGAAGGAAATCCAAGGAAAATGAGAAGAAGCAGCTCAGAAGGGTCTCTCCTACAAAGGGAAAAGCAAAACCAGCCCAAAGCCAGCAAGAAGGTGAGGAAATAAATGTGGGTTGGGTGGTTTAACATTTCTATTCCCCCTCTAACATTTCTTCTTAATAATCCAAAGTTAAAAAAAAAACCAAAAACCTATAAATAGGGACTGAGAAATGTTGTAAAAGCACACGGACACACAGCAGAGCATTAAAAATCATGGAACAAAGGTAGAAATAGACACTGAAATCATTTTAAAGTAAAGGGATCCACATGGTTCAGAGAGTTCACTGAAATCATTTTAGTTCATTTGGTTCACTGAAATCATTTTAGAGCAAAGGGATCAGTCTGATTTAGCTCCAGGGACACACAGAGCAGTGTTTGTCCTGTCATTTATCCACAGATAAAATTATTTTAATTTAACAGGGTCGGGCTGTTTGTGAGGAGCAGCGGGCGGCCTCAGATCTGAGCCATCCATGATCCTGCTCATGCTCCTTTCTTGTGCAGCTCAAATCTCCTGCTCTCCAAGGGATTCCAAGCCCAAATCTGGAGGATTTGTAAAGCTAACAGCACAAACATCATCCCAAACCTCCTGATGGTCCTTATTAAAACTTGGATTTCTGTCTCCTCTGCAAGCCCACTTGTCCTGGTGTCACCACTTAGCGCAGCAGAAAGCTGCCCATGACAAATTAAATGTTTGAGGAGTTTGCTCCAGGACTCAGGGCAGACAAACTAAGCTGGAGTAATGATTTCATGCACTTTGGGCATTGCTGCCTGAGTGCCTCTAAGAAGAATTAGGATTATGATGGGAACTGAAGGGCAGAGCTCCTTCTCTTTCTTTTGTTTCTTGTCCCGTGCTTGCAGCAGTTTTCTCACGCTCCACATGTGAGGAATGCACGGAGAATCAGACTGGTTGTGCTCCCAGCAAAATCCAGCTTTTCCTAACAAACAAATGCACTCACTGGAATGTTGTCTAACGGCGAGGGAAGGAGCAGCTCTCAATATGAGAAGATCAGCGAGCTTCGTTTATTGATCCGAGCATCAGACTTTTATACAGTAATTAATAAGCTAATGCATATTCTGTAACTTAATCCATCTATTGGTTATTTCGTACATGTCAGGTCCACTCCGTGCTTACATTCCTTAGAAATTAAACTCTTCTTTTCTCAGGTTGTTTTTAGTCCGATATCTCTACCCAAGGACATGACAGCCTTGTTACAATCAAACTCGTTATTTCCCAAACTTTCCAACCACCTGGAACAGGTCAACGTGACTTCTAGCATGCAACATTCTCAACATTGGAACAAGTGGGGAACCCCTGATTTTGTGGGACAAAGAGAAATTAACTCCTCACTGTACCTCAAATTCAAAATTAGTGAGTTATAGCATGTAAGAGCAGGGATAGCTGACACAAAGAAACCTCAAATAGGAAATTTAGTGCATAAAATTAATTTCTCTTCAGCTGAGTTTAACTTGAACCTGTGTTTTGAAGAAATGCCCATTTTATTTGCGTATAGAAATTGATGTTCCTGCATTACTCTGTGGTTGAAATTACCACAGGGCTGATCATAATAAGCTTCACTCACAATTTTGTAAAATGTAATTCCCTTCTAAAAATGTGGTCTTGAAAGAGAATAAAAATATTATGGGGGCGTTGGAGTCTTTGTGTGATGTCCTGAAGTATTGGATGGCATCACCCACCTCTCCTGCACTTGTAAAGCCTGTGCTGTGCAAAACGTGGATTTTTCAGCTGTCCATGGGCAGCTTTCAGAACAAGGAAAGGTTATTCTCATGAACATTATTTGCCTGATTTTTGCCACAAAAGTCAGGTAATTTTATCTGCTTCTCTTACAAAAAATTTCTTTGGAATCTCATTCTAACCACAGTGAAATGAGTGGCTTTAAGGTGTTTCACAATAAAGTTCACAAAAGGTCATTTTTGACTGAAAAAATATCACTTTGTGATAGGGATAATTGGCAATTTCCCACCTGGATCCAAGGGAAATTCTGTGTCATTTGACTTTTGCCATAACTCAGTCCTGTTGGTCACTTATTTAAAATGAGACATGCCAGGGGTGGGGCTGAGATTGCAAATGAAATCCTGAGGTTTCCGCTGCAAGACTTTCTTGAATTATTCTCTCTGTGAAATCATGTCAAGGAAAATCTGTTTGCTGTTTGGTTTTCAGCTGGGTAGCTCCAAATTCTACTTCAATCTGAGTATGAAGCTTGGAGGCCTTGGACCTGACTATGAAACAATCAAAGAGAAAGTGAGTAAACCAAAAGTGGATTTAGGCAGGGGAGAGTGGCAGAGAAATTATAATTTGTGATTATCTGGGACTTTATATCCTTGGCTTGAGAGAGATAACCTTGGAGAAAGTTTGTAAACCAAAAGTGGATTTAGGCAGGGGAGAGTGGCAGAGAAATCATAATTTGTGATTACCTGGGACTTTATATCCTTGGCTAGCTGGAGATCCTACAGGAAAATTCAAATAGAAGCTGTCCTGGGGATAGTTTTAACCCTCTCGTTTTTGAAATCCAGAAATAGGAATTAATCAGGGTTAATTGCACATCAGGAAATGACACACTCAAGTGGCTGAGTTGTCATTCCCAGTGTAAAGATCCACCAGATGTTCCAAGTGGAAATCAAAGTTGTGTAAACACGAGCAAATACCTGGCTGCACTCTGGTGAAATGGAGACAGATTGTTCAGGACAGAATAAAGACGGAGCTGTCACATTTCTGCTGAGCTCCATCCTCTATCCAGTCCATGGAAAAGCTCTTAAAAGGGAAAAGCAACTAAAAAAAAAAAAAAAGCTGTGCCATTTATCAGGGCTTCCTGTTGTGTGCTGAGGAGGGATCAACGGCAAAGGCAGCTTGGACAGCAGCAGAGGTGGAAATGGAATATTGGTGAGAAAAGGCTTTCATTGATGGGTCCCCTCAGCCACTGAATTCCAGGCCTCTTCTCTGCTTTTTTCTCAGAAAGAAAAGATAAAGCTGCAGAAGGAATATTCCAGGCAAATTAAGGAATATAACATGAGAAATATTACTGTGGTTCAGAGGTTGCCTGCAAAGCCCCAGGTGTCTTCAGTGTCCAGGCAGAAGGTAAGAGCTGAGTCCCTTCCCAGGGTGCTCCTAAAGGTGACAAGTGACTGCAGGCTCCAGGACAAAGCTGTGAACTCAATAATATCAGAATTCCTCCGTTCCTTGCAGTTATTCCCAAAAATAAACCACTAAGAGACAAAACTTTATTGTCTGGGTGGCAAAAGGGGTTTGGATTCTTTTAGGAGACTTCACCAGGAACATGAGATTGTGCACTGGAGATGTGAGGTGTTCCCAAATCCCTGCAACACACAGGCACCAAAACCATCCCAGGTTACACCAGGGCTCTGTCAGCTCCAGCATTTCTGTAAAACTCTTTCCATTCCCTCTCCAATTCCATGTTCCAGGCATCATTTTGCTTTTTAATTTGGATATTTAAGTGCATTATGCAGGAGAACATGAGCTTGTCCTGTTAACCTGCAAAACTCCTTGCCTGAGGGCAAGAGCTTAATGAGACTGGGAAAAAAGTGTTTGTAAATGTAATAGATTCGTGTTGCTCTTTCTTTTTTCAAATAAAAACACTTCCTCGGGGTCTAAGGTGGCTTCCAGTGGTGGCAGGAAGCAAATCTTGGGCTGGGTTATGTTGCAGTCACCACTGAAGGATCTGGGGTTGAATTCTGTCAGAAACAAGATCAGGAATTCAGAGATATCTTACTCAACCCACCTAAATATATTTTGGAAATCTTGGCCAGGTTTTCTCTTGCTCAGTTCCTCCAGTTTTTCCTACTTTTAGGCTCTGGAATATGCCAAGAAGATTCCAAGACCAAAGACTTTGATAGCAAAGCAATCAGAGCAGGAGGTGAAGGAGGTTCTGCCCCAGGCTCCAGCTGGACCCAGATTACCCAAAATCCCATCCCTGGAATCTCTGTGGAGCAGGCACGAGAAGGAGAAGGAAGTTGTGGCTGCTTTTGAAGCCCTTCACATCTTGTAGGTATTTGGGGAATCTCAGGGATCAAGGCAAAAATGCCTGAATTGTTTTATTTTCAGCTGTGACCGTCACATCTTCATTTCCCAGTCTGATGAAATTTAAACTGGTTTAAGTTTAATTATTTTTAAATGTTAGAATTGGTTCTAATTGTTCTATTTTGTTAATAAATTGACTTTTTGCATTTCTAGCATTTTAAATATAGTGCTCAGTTCTTTTATTAGAAAATATTTTATTAGAAATGTAGTCCTCTGTTCTTTTTCTTTGAAATAAATGATCTGACAGTTGCATCTTTCAGACCAATCAGCTCTTGGCTTGTCACAGCTGGATCATTTTTAAACCTATAAACAGACAGCCATATCAACAAAACATTAAAAATAAACTTCTGTTTCATCTGATGATCTCAACACCAGCAATATTTCTTTTTCTGAAGTGCAGAAGAGACTTTCAGCCAGAAATAAAAGCAAAACTAATCCATTGCTGCTAAAAAAGAGAACAAAAATATGCTCCAAACACAGCAGTTGGTAATGACACGATGCTAATTATTTAATTGTTACTCTGTTGTCTCTTAGCGAAGAGTTTCTACAATAAAAACAACATTTTGAAGCTTCATTTGGGACAAGAAAATTCCAAGCAAGTGCTGGCTGAGCATGCAGACAATCTGGGATTAGCCAGGAGCAGTTGGAGAATATATTGGGTAACTGAGGATAATTGAGAGCTGCATGTTTGAGAGGAAACAGCTTTTAACAGATTAAGGCTGTAAAAATAACAACAAACAGATGGGTTTCTTAGGGTGCTTCCATTTCTTTAACTTAGCAAATTATGAATTAAGTCACCATATGAAATGTGATTAGAGCACACAGCGAGGGAATTTGGGCTAAAACCTCCTGAAAGGAGGCTGGATAAAGGAAAAAAAAAAACCCAAACAGCTTGTGATGGTGTGGAATTGCTTTATCCCATTTATTTGGTCTCTTTTTTTGGGGGGGATTCACAATTTAATATGGGGAGAAGTGATCCTAATTCTGCCCTTCCTCACAGAGAAGGGACCTGGCCTTGCTTCAAACCCTCCTGATGAGCAGGAACCTGTTGAATCATCCCCTTGGACTCACAGCTGGAAGTTCAGGACATTTTTGGGAATATTGAGACAAACCCAAACACCTTGTGATGGTGTGGAATTGCTTTATCCCATTTATTTGGTCTCTTTTTTATGGGAGCTCCCAATTTAATTTTCGGGAGAAGTGATTCCAATTCTGCCCTTCCTCACAGAGAAGGGACCTCGCCTTGCTTCAAACCCTCCTGATGAGCAGGAACCTGTTGAATCATCCCCTTGGACTCACAGCTGGAAGTTCAGGACATTTTGGGAATATTGAGACAAACCCAATCACCTTGTGATGGTGTGGAATTTTTTTATCCCATTTATTTGGTCTCTTTTTTATGGGGGCTCAGAATTTAATAAGAAGAAAAGTGATTCCAGTTCTGCCCTTCCTCATGGCCTTGCTTCAAACCCTCCTGAAGGGCAGAACCTGTTGAATCAACCCCTTGGACTCACAGCTGGAAGTTCAGGCAATATTGAGACAAACCCAACCACCTTGTGATGGTGTGGAATTGCTTTGTCCCATTTATTTGGTCTCTTTTTTATGGGGGATTCCCAATTTAATATGGGGAGAAGTGATTCCAATTCTGCCCTTCCTCATGGAGAAGGGATCTGGCCTTGTTTAAACCCTCCTGATGAGCAGGAACCTGTTGAGTCATCCCCTTGGACTCACAGCTGGAATTTCTGGACATTTTGGGGAATATTGAGAAATATTAAGAATATTTTGGGAAGCCTTGGTGGAAGAACCATTGTCCAATATGGGACCACGGGTCAGGCTGCAGGGGAAATGTTTTCCACGACATTTTTGTCACTCACAGCATCCAATTCCATCTTCAGAGCAGAACCTTCCTCTTCCTCAACCTCTTTCCCTTCTCCTTTGGGCACTGCCAGGCTGGGAAATGGTTCCATGCTCTTCTTTCCTACTTTTATTTTGAATCCAAACTGTAACACTTTGAAGCATTTCTGCTCAGGGCACCTCAACTTGTTGTTCCTGCTTAAAAGTGATAATCCCCCCTTAATCCAAACCTCAAGTGCCTGTTTTAATGAAACCTTCAGATGAATATCAAAGAGCTATTTACTCGTATCTAATATTTTAATTAGATTATATTGTCAATTTAACCCATTAAACCCCCTTTGATGAGCTCCATGTTCAGTGTTTAGCCCCAGATGCTGGAGGTAATGAATATTGGACCTTTGATTTAATGAGAATTTCTGCCTTTCCAGCCTGACTCCCTTTGTATCCCCCCCTTTTTTTTCTTTTTGCTTTTCTGTCCTATAGAATTCATTTAATTGAAGAAGTCTCTTATCAGCACACATTAAGGAACCTAAATTAGCATCCCTTTTCTGATGAGAAAATGCAAGCAGACATTTTCTCTTTGATCTTAGGGCTGAGTTGAAGTAGGCAACAGCCCCCTGAAAATGAGCTGATGGCTGCATTATTTGGCTGCCATGCAGATGTGTCCATGTGGTGCAAAATGCTTAATGTCTTAATTGATGGCCTTCCTCCCTGGCTGGCATCTTCCTCCCAGAAATTAGGGCAGAAATCTGTTCATTTGTTGCTTTTTTTTTTCAATAAAATAATGAATTTTTAGGAAATATTTAAATATTGAACCTGTGAGAAAGTTGGATATGTTGTTGCATCTGGAGGAGCACATTTTAAAAATATTTTTTTTATTATTTTAACAACCACTTATTTTTTTATAACACTGCTCAGGATCATCTCACAAACCATTTAGAAATTCTGGTGGTTTGGGTGTTTTAAATCCCACAAAATGACATTTTTACATGGAAAAAAAAATCTTTCAACCTACCTCAATAAAAATTCAGATTTTCCCTGCACTTCACAGCTATGGTGGCACAAAAGAAGAGACCAATGAGCTGCTTAAAGTCAAAGGCCAAAATTCAATATATTTCAGATTAGGAAGGCAAAATATTTAATTAAAAATCAGCCTTAAATTAATTATGAATTAATTATTGAGGGAGGAGTCTGTGTGCAGCACCCAATGGAAATTCCCAACATTTTCTGGGCAACACCTTTCCAGTGCCAACATTTCTCAGCATCTGAGGTTCTGGAAGTGTTGCAGCTGAGATCACCTTCAGTGGGCAAAGCCTTGGTTTCAGTTCTACCTAAAAAATGCTGCTGTAATAAAATCCCCATTGTGTTTCTTCCAGAAATAACCAAAGTTGGCTTCCCAGCACCTCACAAAAGGAATGAGCAGGTTGCTGGCACTCTGAAGATCATTAATTTAATCAGTTAAATACATTAAACAAGGCAAAACCTCCCAGCCATCATTCCAGCTCTAAAAATTGGATGAGGAATGAAACCAGATGAGGTTTTGCCCAAGTCCTGCAGTCCCTGGATGCTTCAAACAGCCACCAAGGAGCTCTGCTGTCACCAACCAAGCACCTGATTGCTGCTATTTCCTTCCAGCCAGTCAGGCTTTTCCTGGTTTGCCCAAACCAAAAATAATCCAGTTTTTTTTCTAAATTTTGATTAATATTAAACCAATGAAATGGAGGGTTTACCTCTGATTTAGACTGTGTCTTTCCCTCACATCACTCCCATATCTAATTTAAAATCCCATGTGAGAAAAAGCAGGAATGTGGAGAAAGGAGTAGCTCTGGTGGGAGGAGGAGGAATGGTTTCAGTGGTTTCAGTGGTTTCTGGAGTGGTTTCAGGAATGGTTTCAGGAATGGTTTCAGTGGTTTCAGGGATGTTTCAGGAATGGTTTCAGGAATGGTTTCAGTGGTTTCAGGAATGGTTTCAGGAATGGTTTCAGGAATGGTTTCAGGAATAGTTTCAGTGGTTTCAGGAATGGTTTCAGGAATGGTTTCAGTGGTTTCAGTGGTTTCAGGAATGGTTTCCTGCAGTGGTTTCAGGAATGGTTTCAGTGGTTTCCTGCAGTGGTTTTGGGAATGGTTTCAGGGTTGGTTTCAGGAATGGTTTCAGGAATGGTTTCCTGCAGTGGTTTCAGTGTTTTCAGGGATGGTTTCAGGAATGGTTTCAGTGGTTTCCTGCAGTGGTTTCAGGAACGGCTGAAATGTGAGCAGCTCACCTTCACTCCCGCCACCAAAAACCCGGCTGATAAAACCTT
>CM032376.1:3714229-3804813 GCA_019023105.1 Diglossa brunneiventris
CTCTCTCTTTCTCTCTTTCCTTCTCTGTTTCTTTTCCTTTCTCTTCAGAAACAATCAGAAACCAGGAGGGAGGCTCAGACCTTTCCCTGGGACCTGTTTCCAATTATTCTCCTCTTCCTTCGGTTCCCTCTCAATCCCTCCTTGCCCAGCCCTTGGGCACCGCTGACTCCCTCGGGGCAGAGCTGATTATTTCACCCGGGGCCATCTGTACTTTGGGATCTGGGCTAATCCTCTGCTCTGGGAAAATCCATTCCTGCTGCTGTGGTCCCTCTTTGTTGTTGCCTTTCGCCCATTAGCGCTCCGTGCTTGGCTTTCATTCCAGCTGTGGAACGATCAGCTGCACAACTGCACCTTTTGATTCCCCCTTTTTGGCACTAATGGCTCAGGACCTCCCTTGTTTCCCCAATTTTGTGGTGTCTGAGCCGTGGCCATCCTTGCCTTTAACCTCTGGGGTGGGATAATCCTCCTTTTCCCTTTCTTCTCCATCCAACCTTGATTTTATTCCCATTGTTTTCCCCCTGTTCTCTGTGGATTCCCTCTGATTATTTGCCACGCTCTGCTGCTCCATGGAAAACCTTTCTCACTCAGAGAAACCCCTGGAATAAATAAATAATCCCAATCTGGAGTAAGAGAGGAGTTCACTTCTCTGAAACCCACCAGAAAAAAAACCTAAAAACTCCCTAAAAAAATCCCCCAGTAAATTAATGCAGGTAACAATTTGAGCCTGAAGTAATGAGTGGGTCTGGGTCTGTTTGAAAATCAGATTTTTCTCCTCATTTTTACTCTGCTGCTCCATGGAAAACCTTTCCCGCTCAGAGAAACCCCTGGAATAAATAAATAATCCCAATCTGGAGTAAGAGAGGAGTTCACTTCTCTGAAACACACCAGAAAAAAAACCCCTAAAAAATCCCTTAAAAAGACCCAAAAATCCCCCAGTAAATTAATGCAGGTAACAATTTGAGCCTGAAGTATTGAGTGGGTCTGGGTCTGTTTGAAAATCAGATTTTGCTCCTTTTTCCACTTTGCCATTAAAGTGGGATAAAAGGCTGGGAAAGGAATTCCCTGTCATGCCATGAGGACAAACCTCAGCCACCAGAGCACAAAAACCTGAATGGTTTTTGTGAAAATGAAACCACCAATACTTTGAGCCCTTCTGGATTCCTTTTTTTTTTTTTCCTTTCCAGCTTTAAAATGTCTCATTCTGAAGCCTCAAAAATAAAAATCTGCACTCCAAGGCTGGAGGGAGCTGTTGGGAGCATCCAGGCTGAGCCCACAACTCCTCCCAAACCCAGCTCTGTGTCAAACACACAGAAAACACCCAACCTGTGGCATAAAAAACCACTTTTCTGAACCTTTAAATTCTATTTGATACTCCACATTGAATATAGATGGAAATGAGTGGTTGGGGGATGAGCACGTTCATCTCCAGATCTCAGCTCTCCTTTCTGGGTTTATATTTTGAGTTTTTCTGTGGTTATTCACAAACTCTGAGCTCAGATTTTCCAACCACCATTCAGGCTGCAGTTAAAGATCAATTCTAGTGGGAAGTGGATTTTATAAATCACTTCAGCCAAGCCCCAGTGCACTTGGTTTGGTTTTTCCCCCCCAGTTTAAGCACACAAATTTCTCCACCACCTTCTGCACACCAAAGTCCCACCTGAGATGTTCCAGTGTCACCTGCACAGCAGCACAATTCCTCATTAAAAAGAATTATCTCCTGAATTTTGTGCCAACCTGTGGCATAAAAACCCTCTTTTCTGAACCTTTAAATTATGTTTGATGCTCCACATTGAATACAGATGGAAATGAGTGGTTATAAATTGGGGGATGAGCACGTTCATCTCCAGATCTCAGCTCTCCTTTCTGGGTTTATATTTTGAGTTTTCCCGTGGTTATTCACAAACTCTGAGCTCAGATTTTCCAACCACCATTCAGGCTGCAGTTAAAGATCAGTTCTAGTGGATTTTATAAATCACTTCAGCCAAGCCCCAGTGCACTTGGTTTGGTTTTCCCCCCAGTTTAAGCACACAAATTTCTCCATCACCTTCTACACACCAAAGTCCCACCTGAGATGTTCCAGTGTCACCTGCACAGCAGCACAATTCCTCATTAAAAAGAATTATCTCCTGAAATTTTACACCAACTTGTGGCATAAAAAACCACTTTTCTGAACTTTTAAATTATATTTGATCATCACAATGAATACAGGGGGGGAAATGAGTGGTTATAAATTGGGGGATGAGCACGTTCATCTCCAGATCTCAGCTCTCCTTTCTGGGTTTATATTTTGAGTTTTTCTGTGGTTATTCACAAACTCTGAGCTCAGATGTTCTAACCACCATTCAGGCTGCAGTTAAAGATCAGTTCTCGTGGGAAGTGGATTTTATAAATCACTTCAGCCAAGCCCCAGTGCACTTGGTTTGGTTTTTCCCCCCAGTTTAAGCACACAAATTTCTCCATCACCTTCTGCACACCAAAGTCCCACCTGAGATGTTCCAGTGTCACCCTCACAGCAGCACAATTCCTCATTAAAAAAAAAATTATCCTTTATTGCTTTATTGCAGCACAATTAAACCTTGTTTTCTTTCATGTTTGCCCCAAACAGATTGCAAAAAAAAAAAAAAAAACAAAAAACCAATAAAATAGAGAAAAAATCCCCTTTTTGATGATCAAAGGGAGAGATTGGTTCCATTACTTGCATTAGGCAGAGTTGGCTGTGCTGTGGCCTTCAGAATAAAGGCAGAAATGTACTTTAGAAAGATCTGAGTAACACACTTTACTCAAAACATTTCTGTATTATGTGGCTTCTTGACTCTTTCAGCTCCCTCTGTATCTGTGCACTTTATTTTAAGCGCTCCAGAAGTGGATGACAGGTCTTGGGGGGGAAAAGGGGAGGAAAAAAAAAAAAAAAGAGAGAGAGAATCAAGTCAGCAGCTCACAAATGCATCTTCAAATAATACTTTAAAAGTGGAAATTGCATTTTGAAATGGCATTTTGGCCATTGCCAAAGGTGAGGTGTTGGAAGTGAGGGGAGGGTGTCTGATGTGCAAAACACTTCCTCACATTGGTCAATGTAAATACAATTTTAATTTTAGAATTAATTTTATATTTAATATTCATTTCAAAGGGAAATATTAAAACCTCATTTAAAACAAGGAGTGATGCAGGTGGATATATCATAACAAATCAGTAACAAAGTGTTTAGATGATTTTTCAAACCAATAACAAAATATTTCGATGATTTTTCAAACCCATCTATTGATTCTGCCCAGCTGTTCCTGACATTTGATTTTGTCCTGATTTCCTGCACAAAAATAAAGAAAAAAAAGAAAGAAAAAAGAGAAAGAATTGGCCATTGCCAAAGATGAGGTGTTGGAAGTGAGGGGATGGTGGCTGATGTGCAAAACACTTCCTCACATTGGTCAATGTTAGTTTAATATTAATTTTAAAATTATTTCTAAATTTAATATTAATTTTAAAGGGAAATATTAAAACCACATTTAAAACAAGGAGTGATGCAAGTGGATATATCACAACAAACCAGTAACAAAATATTTCGATGATTTTTCAAACCCATCTTTTGATTCGGCCCAGCTATTCCTGACATTTGATTTTGACCTGATTTCCTGCACAAAAATAAAGAAAAAAAAAAAGAAAGAATTGGCCACTGCCAAAGATGAGGTGCTGGAAGTGAGGGGATGGTGGCTGATGTGCAAAACACTTCCTCACATTGGTCAATGTTAATTTAATATCAATTTTAAAATTATTTCTAAATTTAATATTAATTTTAAAGGGAAATATTAAAACGTCATTTAAAACAAGGAGTGATGCAAGTGGATATATCACAACAAATCAGTAACAAAGTGTTTAGATGATTTTTCAAACCAATAACAAAATATTTCGATGATTTTTCAAACCCATCTTTTGATTCGGCCCAGCTATTCCTGACATTTGATTTTGACCTGATTTCCTGCACAAAAATAAAGAAAAAGAAAAAAGAATTGGCCATTGCCAAAGGTGAGGTGTTGGAAGTGAGGGGATGGTGGCTGATGTGCAAAACACTTTCTCACATTGCTCAATATTAATTTAATATCAATTTTAAATTTAATATTATTTTTAAAGGGAAATATTAGAATGTCGTTTAAAACAAGGAGTGATGGAGGTGGATACCTCATAACAAATTAATAATATTAATAATATTTAGATGATTTTTCAAACCCGTTTTTTTAAAATTCAGCCCAGCTATTCCTGATATTTGATTTTGACCTGATTTCCTGCACAAAAATAAAGAAAAAAAAAGAAAGAAAAAAGAGAAAGAATTGGCCATTGCCAAAGATGAGGTGTTGGAAGTGAAGGGAGGGTGTCTAATGGGCAAAACACTTCCTCACACTGGTCAATGTTAATTTAATATCAATTTTTAAATTATTTCTAAATTTAATATTAATTTTAAAGGGAAATATTAAAACCACATTTAAAACAAGGAGTGATGCAAGTGGATATATCACAACAAACCAGTAACAAAATATTCGATGATTTTTCAAACCCATCTATTGATTCGGCCCAGCTATTCCTGACATTGATTTTGACCTGATTCCTGCACAAAAATAAAGAAAGAAAAAGAAAGAATTGGCCACTGCCAAAGATGAGGTGCTGGAAGTGAGGGGATGGTGGCTGATGTGCAAAACACTTCCTCACATTGCTCAGTGTTAATTTAATATCAATTTTTAATTTAATATTAATTTTCAAGGGAAATATTAGAATGTCATTTAAAACAAGGAGTGATGGAGGTGGATACCTCATAACAAATTAATAATATTAATAATATTTAGATGATTTTTCAAACCCATTTTTTTAAAATTCAGCCCAGCTATTCCTGATATTTGATTTTGACCTGATTTCCTGCACAAAAAAAGAAAGAAAGAAATTGTTGCTTGTAAAATCTCCTCTTCCCAGAAGCCAATTTAAGTCAAATTAATTGGACAATTTGCAGCCTCAAATATAAATTTCCCCAAATATTCCTGATGGCAGTGGCTGGGCAGAAGGCTGGAAATGCCTGAAAATCACTGCAGGGAGTTTGGAATTTCCTTCTTGGAGCTGGAGAAATGGGAGAGAAAATCCCACAGACCCCAAACCTGCTGATTTCTTACCGGTGGGAGGGAATTTGGGGGTTTTGGGTCTTGATTGAACCCACATCCATCTGGTATTTTTAAGAATGGAGTTCTTAGAACATGAATAATAAATGTGTTATATAATATATGTAACTATATATAAAATAATATATAATACAATGGGTATAATAAATAATGAATGTGTTATATAATATATATAACTGTATAGAATAATATATCATATAATGGGTATAATACATAATAAAGGTGTTGTATAATATACAGAACAATATTATAATATAATATTATAATATAATATAATATAATATATATAATATAATATAATATAATATAATATAATATAATATAATATAATATAATATAATAATATAATATAATATAATATAATATAATATATAATAAATGGGTAAATATATAATAAACGTGTTATAATAATATACGTAGCAATATATAATATATAATATATATATAATATATAAATATAATAATATATTATATAATATATAATATATAATATATAATATATAACATATGGCATAATAATAATGTTTTATATAATATATATAGCTATATAAAAATAATATCGAAGATAATGTGTACAATACATAATAATATGTTATGTAATATCTATAACAATGTATAATATATAATATAGCGTGTATAATAAACAACACATGTATTTATTATATATATAATATATAATGTGTATAATAAATAATAAATGTGGTGTTTGCTCTTCAAAGTTGATGGTGGAGATGCTCAGTGCAATGAAGTCACCACGTGATGCAAAATAAAATAAAATAAAATAATAAAGGGTTTTCTGCCCAAATTTTGTTTTCTTTTGAGTTTGGAGTGACCCAGGCTTGGCCTTGGCAGAAGAGTTTGCCAATGGAAAATAATGTGGAAAATTAAATTTACAAGGCAAGGGCCATAAGCTTGGAGGCAGGAAAACAGCCAGAAACATGGGAATTATAGAAAACATTCCCCCAAATATTGAGGGATTTTAGGGTTTTAGGAGCTGTCTCACACTCCCAAACACAATCTCCATGTGTGCATTTGTGCCTGTCAGACATCAACCCTTAAAACCCCAAATAACTCCAACAACAACAACAACAACAAAAAAGAGAATTTTCCAGTTTGTATCCTCCAGCAAGCGCAATTTCACTCCCAACACGCATTAAATTCATTTAGCCTAGTGCATTTTTAATAGACATTATTCATCTATTGCCTTAATGAGCCTGGTGAAAGCAGATTGCCTCCCAATTTTCACAAAAGCAGCCAAACACCGCTGCAGCTTTTTCCCCTTTTGCCTTCTAAGGCAGCAGCACGGAGGGGGGAAGGAAGAAAAGCCACAGAGGCAGATAAGGTTTTTATTCTGTGTCACAACACTACATTAAGAATAAAACCTTCCACTTAAACACTTAAATGAAAACATCGAGAAACTAATTTACCATTTGTAACCACATGATTTAAGTAGGAGCAGCTTTAATTTTCTTCCCATTTTCCTCATATTCAATGTGAGCCCACATTAGATTTCACTGGCTCAAATCACAACACTTAAAGCCACTTTCATTTTCTTTTTGATTAAATAATTGAAATTCCTGTCACTGCCTGCACTTTACTAGCACACAAATTTTCTGTGTAAAGATAAATACTCTTTTTTCTCCCTTCACTGCCTGTAAGCTTTTTCTTTTTTTGGGAGCTGCTTTTTTTATTTATTTATTTTTTTTTTCCTTCAGTTTAATCTTAAAAGCAGGCAAGGTTTCGTTTATTGATGGTTCCATAAAATGGATCAGTACTCCATTCACCTATTTCATGGAATTATACCTCTCCCATTAAGTGATTGTTTGGAGAAATTATGGGAAGCCATCTTCTCTAATTTAGTTGCCATCCAATCCTAAAAGGACAGGAAACCTGGATCCTTCTCTGCTGCTCCCTCTGAAATCCATTAACGCGCCAAACCCGGAGCTTTATTCCAGCTTTGCTTCCAATTAGGGTCACAAGTTTTATTAATGCTCCCTAAGAAGTTATTCCCACCAAATCCAAGGCACGTGGAGGCCGGAAAAGGGAATTTCACAAATTCTGGGTTTCGAGAGGTTTATGGATTGGAAAAGGGAATTTCACAAATTCTCGGATTCGTGGGGGTTTCTGGATTGGAAAACGGAATTTCCTAAACTCTGGGATTCATGGGGGTTTCTGGATTGGAAAATGGAATTTCCTAAATTCTGGGATTCATGGGGGTTTCTGGGTTGGAAAATGGAATTTCCTAAATTCTGGGATTCATGGGGGTTTCTGGATTGGAAAAGAGAAATTCACAAATTCTGGGCTACAAGGAAGTTTCTGGGTTGGAAAAGGGAAATTCACAAATTCTGGGTTTCAAGGAGGTTTCTGGGTAGGAAAAGCGAAATTCACAAATTCTGGGTTTTAAGGAGGTTTCTGGATTGGAAAAGGGAATTTCACAAATTCTGAGATTCTGGATTGGAAAAGGGAATTTCACAAATTCTCGGATTCATATGCGTTTCTGGGTTGGAAAAGGGAATTTTGCCAATTCTGGGTTTCAGGGAGGTTTCCGGATTGGGAAAGGGAATTTCCTAAACTCTGGGATTCATGGGGGTTTCTGGATTGGAAAAGAGAAATTCACAAATTCTGGGCTACAAGGAGGTTTCTGGGTTGGAAAAGGGAATTTCACAAATTCTGGGATTCTGGATTGGAATACGGAATTTCACAAATTCTTGGATTCATGGGCTTTTCTGGGTAGGAAAAGGGAATTTCACAAATTCTGGGCTTCATGGTTTGTTTTTTTTTTCTGGGTTGGAAAAGAGAAATTCACAAATTCTGGGTTTCAAGGAGGTTTCTGGGTTGGAAAAGGGAATTTCTCAAATTCTGTGTTTCATGGTGGTTTCTGGATTGGAAAAGGGAAATTCACCAAAAAAAAGTGTGTATTATGGGTGGAAAGGGGAAGGAAGGAAGGAAGGAAGGAAGGAAGGAAGGAAGGAAGGAAGGAAGGAAGGAAGGAAGGAAGGAAGGAGGAAGGAAGGAAGGAAGAAGGAAGGAAGGAAGGAAGGAAGGAAGGAAGGAGAAGGAAGGAAGGAAGGAAAGGAAGGAAGGAAGGAAGAAAGAAAAAAGAGAAGAAAGAAGAAAGAAAGAAAGAAAGAAAGAAAGAAAGAAAGAAAAGAAAGAAGAAGAAGAAAAGAAGAAAGAAAGAAAGAAAGAAAGAAAATGAAAGAAAAAGAGAAAAAGCAATTAAGACAACTTTAATTTTCATGTAACACATGAATCCATCCCACACCATTCCGAAACCTTCCTGCCAGTGTTGACCACGCATTTTCTGAGGAAAAAAATAAAAACTTTACAAATAACCCCAAACTTCCAGAGGCAAATTAGCCCCACCTAAGCCAGAAATCAGGGACTTCTCTGTGAATGAGGCAAGACACGAGGTCAGCCCCAGCTTTTAACACTGAAAGGAGCTCCAAGAAAAAGAAGAAAATCATCTTTTCATGATTGCCCCATCCCTTCCCCTCTAAGTATTCACCCAGAGGACATTGTTACCATATAATAACTGCCCATGTCAGGATTAATTAAGCAACTCCTAATGAAGCAGATGCTGCTTTTGTCAGGCCCAAATGTGGGTGCAGGCACAGATATGATGCTAATTGAATCCTTGCTGCTGATTTTTCACCCCTAAATGCACAAGAAAGAGAAGAATCTTGGAGGCTCATCTGCTCAGCTCGGGCACAGGGAGGGATTTCAGGGCCAGCAAATGAGCAGCCAAATCCAGGGGGATGTGCAGCATCAGGGGGGCTCCTTGGGAGGAAAAAAAAAGAAAAAACCACAAAAAAAAAAATCACAAAACCCCCCCAAAAAAACCAAAAAAACAACCCCCCCCAAAAAAACCTCAAAAAAAATCCCTGAGATGTCAAATATGGTTTGTGCTCTGTTGCCACCCACCAGCAGCAATCAGGGTTTGGTTATTTTGCTTAATTTCAAGGAAAATGAATTTTTTTGAGGTTTTTTCGCCTTAGCCAAAGGCTGAGATGTCAAATATGGTTTGTGCTCTGTTGCCACCATTCCAGCAGGGATCAGGATTGGTTATTTTGTTTAACTTAAAGGAAAATTAATAATTTTTGAGGTTGTTTTCCCTTAGCCAAAGTGAGATGTTAAATGTGCCTTGTGCCCTGTTGCCACCATTCCAGAAGGGATCAGGGATTGGTTATTTTGTTTAACTTTAAGGAAAATGAAATTTTTTTGAGGTTGTTTTTCTTAGTTAGAAGATGGGATGTTAAATATGGTTTGTGCCCTGTTGCCACCACACCAGCAGAGATCAGGAATTGGTTATTTTGTTTAACTTTAAGGAAAATTAATAATTTTTGAGGTTGTTTTCCCTTAGCCAAAGTTAGATGTTAAATGTGCCTTGTGCCCTGTTGCCACCATTCCAGAAGGGATCAGGAATTGGTTATTTTGTTTAATTTTAAGGAAAATGAAAAATTTTTGAGGTTGTTTTTCTTAGTTAGAGGATGAGATGTTAAATATGGTTTATGCCCTGTTGCCACCACACCAGCAGAGATCAGGATTGGTTATTTTGCTTAATTTTAAGGAAAATGAGAATTTTTGAGGTTTTACTCCTTAGCCAGAGGATGACGATCCCGTGGGATGCACAGGGAGAGTTTTCCAGGCTCCATCAACCCCGGGAAGCTTCAAGGAGGTTCTGACAGCACAAAATATTCCCAATTTCAACAGAAAGATTGAATTAGACCCTGGGCAGCTGAATTAAAAGCTGCTCCTGTCCCTGGCAAAGCCACACCTGGAACCTGCCCCTCAAACTCCCCAATTCTCTCCCTTTTTCCCTTTGGGAGGAGCAGAGCTCAGCTCCAAGCCTTGGTGTCCAAACCCCCTCAGATGTTCCCAAAACAGCCCCCGAGCAGCTGGAGGGAGCAAAAAGCAGGAAATTCGGGGTGATTCAGGACCAAAATAATGAAATTTGGGTGCTTTGGGGACAAAAAAAAATAAAGAGGAAATTTTGGGTGCTTGGGTGGATCAGATGTGGTTGTGCTGCTTCATCAGGGCACTCCTGCACACGGAGCAGCACCTGGGGACCAAAAATCAGCAAATTTGGGAAGCTGGGGACCAAAACCAGGAAATTTGGGATGCTAGGGGACAAAAAAAGAGGAAATTTGGGGTGCTTGAGGACCAAAAATTAGGAAATTTGGGATGCCTGGGTACATAAACTCAGGAAATTTGGGGTGTTTGGAGACCTAAAAAGAGGAAATTTGGTACCTGGGACCAAAAACCAGGAAATTTAGGGTGCTTGAGGAACAAAAATCAAGAAATTTGGGGTGCTTGGGGGCACAACTGGGAAATTTGGGATGCTTGAGGACATAAAACCAGGAAATTTGTGTGCTTGGAGACCTAAAAAGAGGAAATTTGGGGTGCTTGAGGACCAAAAAATCAGGAAATTTGGAGTCTTTGGGGATCTAAAAAGAGGAAATTTGGGGTGCTTGGGGACAAACAACCAGAAAATTCAGGGTGCTTGAGGACCAAAAATCAGGAAAATTGGGATTCTTGGGGACCAAAAACCAGGAAATTTGGGGTGCTTAGAGACAAAAAAAGAGGAAATTTGGGGTGCTTGGGGAGAAAAAAATCAGGAAATTTGGGATGCCTGAGGACCTAAAATCAGAAAATTTGGGGTGCTTGAGGACCAACAACCAGAAAATTCAGGGTGCTTTAGGACGAAAAATCAGGAAATTTGGGGTGGTTGGAGACCTAAAAAGAGGAAATTTGGGGTGTTTGGGACCAAAAATCAGGAAATTTTGTGTGCTTGGAGACAAAACCCAGGAAATTTGGGGTTCTTGAGGACCAAAAATCAGGAACTTTGGGGTGCTTGGGGACCAAAAATCAGAGAATTTTGGGTGCTTGAGGACTTAAAACCAGGAAATTTGGGGTGCTAGGGACAAAACTCAGGAAATTTGGGGTGTTTGGAGACCTAAAAAGAGGAAATTTGGGTACCTGGGACCAAAAAAAAGGAAATTTGGGATGCCTGGGGACGAAACCCAGGAGATTTTTGGTGCTTGGAGATCAAAACCCAGAAAATTTTGGGATGCCTGATGACTTAAAACCAGGGAATTTGGGGTGCTTGGGGACCTAAAAATGGGAAATTTGAGGTGCTTGGAGACTGAAAAAGAGGAAATTTGGGTACCTGGGACCAAAAATCAGGAAATTTGGGGTTTCTGGGGAGCCCAGTGCCCAGCAGCCCCTCATCCCCCTGCCAAAAAAAAACCCCAAATTTTGCAAATTGAAGTTTGCAAACGAAACCTCTGCAAAGTGGTGGTGAGGAATCCCAAAATTCTCCACAGATTGACCCCAAAATTCCAGCTTAAAGCTGCTGGCTGTTCATTTTTTTTTCCTGACAGCCTCAATTTTTTTCCCACTCCTGGCACAAAAAAAAGAAAAGGTGATTTCTCCACCTCGTAGTTATTAATGAATAATTCAATCTCTCTTTTAATTTTCGTTTAAAAGGCGTTCCCCATTCATATGCTGGGAATGCCTTTCAAATGAAAATATTTCCCATTTGATTTTTCTTAGCTGCTCAATGAAAATTGGGAAAAAGAAGCTAATTAAGCTCTCCTAATTAAGCCCCTACAATAACCCCATAATTAGGCCCATATTTATCACCTTGGTGCTGGACACTTTAAAATGTTGTGGTTTGTAATTAGTCAGGGGCTGCAAGGTTTTCTCTCTTGGCCTGGGTAAAAATGGAGTTTAAAGTGTGGAAACAAACTCGGTGCTTATCAAAACCTGTAATTGGGGTAATTTAGGAGAGGTTTTGGAAATTTAGGAGGGGTTTTTATCAGCAGAGAGCTGGGCTGGGTTTAAACACACTAAAAATGGGTTTTATTAATGAGAAATTGTGGCATTGCTGCTGAGAGAGACACAAAAAAGTGCCAAAAATGGCTTTTTTTAACAAAAATAATGTTGGAGAAAGGCTGAAATGCAGGCAGAGCAAAGTGCAGGAGATGCCAGCCCCTGTTTTGGAGAGTTGTGTTTTATTTTTATTTTTATTTTTATTTTTATTTTTATTTTTATTTTTATTTTATTTTTATATTTTTTTATTTTTATTTTTATTTTTATTTTTATTTTTTATTTTTATTTTATTTTTATTTTCTGGGGAGGATGCTCAAGGTGTAGGGGCTGAAAGGAAGAGTTTTTCGTCTCTTTAATGGAGACACAAATGGGTTTACAAGGAAACAAATCCTCTCCTGGGGTTATATTTGCTCAATTCTATCCATGCTGACTGCCAGGGAGAAAAATCTCTTTCCTTTTGGTGCCTGAAGGACTCACAAATCCCGGTTTTTACCAGTTATTTCCCAAATTTTCGCAGTTCTTTCCCAGTTTTTTCCCAATTTTTCCCAGTTTTCCCCAATTTTCCCAGTTTTTTTTCCTAGTTTTTCCATTTATTCCTAATTTTTCCATTTTCCCCTTTTCCCAGTTTTTCCCCAGTTTTTCCCTGTTTTTCCCCATCTGCACAATGAAGCAGCAAATGGGGTCAAATAAATGGGTTTTGTACAGCAAACTCACTTCAATGAAATAATAATAATTATTATTAATATTAATAATAATTATTATTATATCACATTGTTACTATTATCATTATTATTTTTTATTTCACATTATTACTGTTATTTTATATTATTTTTTTATTATTTTTTATTATTTATTATTATATCACATTATTAATAACATTATTATTGTTATTATTTTATATTATTCTTTCGTCTTCTTCTTATTATTATTATATCACATTATTAATATTATCATTATCATTATTATTTTTTATTTCACATTATTACTGTTATTTTATATTATTATTTATTATTATTTATTATTATATCACATGATTACTATTATTATTTTATATTATTATTTCTTCTTCTTCTTCTTCTTTTCCTTCTTCTTCTCCTTCTTCTTCTTCTTCTTCTCTTCTTCTTCTTTTCTTCTTCTTCTTCTTCTTATTATTATTATTATTATTATTATTATTATTATTATTATTATTATTATTATTATTATTATTATTATTATTTTATCAGTATTTTGAGGACAAATTATGGAATATTCTGGGTTGGAAGACACCCACAGAGATCAACCCCAAAGTTCAAAACAAACCCCACAGTCCAAGTCAGAGACTGAGGAGGGCCCAATCAGCACCACAATTTTATTAATTGTGAAGAAGTTCATGGTAGGAGATAAAAATTCCAGAAATCCGAGGGGAAGGGCGATTTTTGCACTGAACCTTGATGGAAATACTGAGAAATTGGTGAAATCCTGGCATTTTCCTGCTCTGAAATGAGGAGCACCCAGCACTTAGGAGGCCATTTAGAGCTGATTTCTTCCTTGAGGCTACAGAGACTGCAAAATCAAACCATTAGAACCTTTTAAAAGCTTTCTTGCCACAAACTAAAAATATCCCCGGCCCGACAGATGCAAGCTGTCAATAAAGAATTTAAGAACTCAGTATGGAGAGTGGAAAGAGTGCAAAGTCTTGATAAACATCTCAAATTGGGTCTTACTCAGTGGGAAACAAGTAGTTTATAGTGGTAATTGTAAAGAGCATTTTACATTGAATCAATTAAATGAAAATCTTTTAAACCCTTTTTAAAAAGAGACCTTTTTAAGTTAACAGGTGATTTTAATTGGAACCATGGGACTTGCAGCCCAGGAGGTGGGTTGGGGTTTTTTTTTTTGTCGAGGAGGTTTTGTGGGTTTTTTTTTTGGAAGCTTTCAATACAGGGGAAAATCGATGCACTTCCATCAGCATCTGAACTCCCAGAGCCTTGCAAGTTGAGGAGTGGGGCTGAGCAAGAATTACAGTTTGCTCTGGTTTGTGAAGCTTTTCCTTGCAGTTAAATGTGTCTCCATCGCTCCCTCATTGCGAAAGGTGCAGGAGAATTTATCAATAAATAAATATTTATTTATAATTCTTTTTGGTCAGAATCCTCTGCCATAACCTACTGCAAAAATTTAGAAAATTTAGGGCTGTTTTGTGTTTAAATTTGAGTTCAAACATCCCAGCTGACACAAGCAGAAATTCCAAAACAATTCCTGCTCCAGCTGGGCACCAAGGACAAATGATCCAAATCTCAGCCCAGGAGCACAAACACCGTGGGCTGGAGAGAGAAAAACAAGCAGGGTGGGACTGCAGGGGCTAAAGCTGGAATGGGACAATGAACTGCAAGATGCAAATGGAGCAGAACTGATCAAAGGGAGAGACCCCATAAGCGGTCAGGGATTTTGGGACCATTTTGGTTCATCTTGGGCTCATTTTGGGACCATTTTGGTTCCTCTTGGGTGCAGCCCTGGCTGGGCTCTTGTGCTGCCCAAGGTGCATCCATTGAGGTCTGTGGCAGTTCCAGCTGTGGGTTTCTCTGGGTGTGGATTGAAGGCACTTGAGATGATAGTTCATGTTCACACTCAGGTGTTTATTATTTCTTATCAGTAAAACAGTCTCACAGCCATGAGTTCTGCAGCAAGGCACAAAATGGCCAAGAATCTCTTGTTCCAAGGTCTTTTAAGACTAAACTATCCAATATTAAGAACTGACACCTGGATTATTTTCCCTTTTAACCCAATAACTGATCCCTCAATGAGGACTTTTCTGCCCAATTACAAAATGCCACCCAAACCCATGGAGAAGGAGGAAGAAGAAGAATGAAGAAGAAACCCAGGACAACACCCTGTGCCCTCCATTTTGCCTCCATCTAAAAATCCCAAAACCTCAATTTCTCACCCAGAGCACCTACACTGCTCTCTGTAATCTATTTCACACTTTTGTGGATTCCAGTCTATCTTGAATTCTTTAGGAAACTTTCTCCATGGATGAGGGTCAAAGTCAGCGCTGCCCTGGGGGTCAGGGCACCCCAGAGCAGACACAGAAATATTCCCTGTGGTGCCTGGGGTTCCACAGAAGTCTTTTAATAAATATCTGTTTTATTCTTTAATTCTGTCCAGCCTCCTTCCCAAGGCATCAGGAGGGGAAACTGAGGCACAGCCAGGGTGGGAGGCAGCAGCATCCATCCATGGCCTGCACCCCAGCTCCTGCTGCCCTTCCTCCATGGAATTGCTGTGTTCCCTCCATGGAATTGCTGTGTTGCCACCCTCCCTCCATGGAATTGCTGTGTTCCAACTCTTCTTCCATGGAATTGCTGTGTTCCTGCCCTCCCTCCATGGAATTGCTGTGTTCCCTCCATGGAATTGCTGTGTTCCCTCCATGGAATTGCTGTGTTCCTGTCCTCCCTCCATGGAATTTCTGTGTTCCAACTCTCCCTCCATGGAATTGCTGTGTTCCCTCCATGGAATTGTTGTGTTCCCACCCTCCCTCCATGGAATTGCTGTGTTCCCACTCTCCCTCCATGGAATTGCTGTGCTCCCGGCGTGCTCACAGTGATTAGAGGCTCTGTGAAGTTATGGAGTGGGGATCCAATCCCACATCCCTCTTTGGAGGGGTGAGTGTTCCGCAGGTTTTTTTCCCTGCCTGAGCCAATCTGCACAAATAGGCTTTTAAATTAAGCAGTGATTTGGAATATAAGTGAGTGCATTTAAGCTGCTAAGAGATGGAAAGATCCTAATGGCTGAAATATTTGTCATATCACAAATAAACTGGCTGGATCGGGAGCCACTAATATAACTAATTTTTACCAAATCCTTCACTGCTCTGTGAGAGAAAATGAGGTCAGCACAGGTTGAGGCAACAGCAAATGAGCAGCTGCCAGGAGGCAGCACAGAATACTGATAAAGGACTCTGCAGGAACTGCACTGCCTGCCCACAGAAACTGGAATCACTTTGTTCAAATTAAGATACAGCTTCTTCCAGAGCATCCAGGGCTTCCGTGAAAAGGTGCTAAGGAATACAGGCTCCAATGGATCTGGAATACAAATGCATTCCAAAGGCTCCCCACACCTGGGCTCATCCGGCTTTTATCCATCTGTGTGGTTTGGGAAGGGAGAAAGGGCAGGAGGTGCCCTGGGGCAGCTGATGAGAGTCCCTGGGACTCCCACAGCTCCTCTGGGATGTCCCAGTTCCAGGAATTAAACCCTGACTTAATGTGCCATTCATGAGGAGGAAAAGTGAGATGGAGAGGAACTCACAATTCACTTTAATAGGAAAAACCAAGCCCAAATCCCACAAAAATTGTGCCAGGAGCAACTCTTGAACTTCTGGATCTGTAATGGATCTGGAATACAAATGCATTCCAAAGGCTCCCCACACCTGGGCTCGTCCGGCTTTCATCCATCTGTGTGATTTGGGATGGGAGAAAGGGCAGGAGGTGCCCTGGGGCAGCTCATGAGAGTCCCTGGGACTCCCACAGCTCCTCTGGGATGTCCCAGTTCCAGGAATTAAACCCTGACTTAATGAGGAGGAAAAGTGAGATGGAGAGGAGCTCACAATTCACTTTAACATTAAAAACCAAGCCCAAATCCCACAAAGATCATGCCAGGAGCAACTCCTGCACTTCTGGAGGGTGAGGAACCGAGAGGAGCCCCCAGATTCCCCTGGGGTGTGCTGGTTCAAGGTGCTCATGGGGAGAATAAAACACCTTGGGAAGAGGGAAAAGCTCCTGCAGCAGCAGCAGCCTGTGCTCTGAGAGCTGCCTCGGACGTTTGGGACCAGCTGGGATGAGCCATGCTCTGGTTCCAAGGGAACAACAACAGAATTGTTTGTGCTCTCATAAAGGATTCAAGAACACTTTGGAAAGGGAATTTTCTCCCTCTTTTACAGGCATGAACAGCCTGGCTGAAAAAGAGGAGGATTTTGGTCATAATTTGCCCTTTTCGTCCCTAAACCCCAAAAGAATGAAGGAAGCGCAATTCCATTGGAAACTGAGGCACAGAATGGGTTCCAAAAGAGTCATAAAATATCCTAAACTGGGAGGGACCCACAAGGGTTGAGTCCACCCCCTGGCCATGCACAGACACCAGAACAACCCCACAAAATCCAGACACCCCTGGAGCTCTGGCAGCCTCGGGGCCGTGCCCATTCCCTGGGGAGCCTGGGCAGTGCCAGCACCCTCTGGGGGAAGAGCCTTGCCCTAAATCCAACCTAAACCTGCCCTGGCTCCCATCTGCCCCTCCAGGTTCTGGTGTAAGGAAAGAGCCCCAGCATCTCCTCCACTGTGACCCCACCAAAAATCAGCTCTGAGAGGGGACCAGGGTGTCCCTGTTCTTATTTGGGATGACCTTTAATGCAGGATCACTGGGATCCAACCCCAAATCCCAGCGAGAGCCGCGGGAGAGGGGCTCTCCTGGGATCAATCCACAAGGAGGGGCACGGCGAGCGCCTGGGAGCATCAGCCAATTTCACTAAAATAAGCTTGACATGGATTAACAATTGCAATAATTCCTAAATGGAACAGGAGAGGGGTTCATATTTGATAACCATTAAATGGTTTAATGAAACAATTATAACCCAGAGCCCTGAGCCTGGCCACGATCGATACCTATGAGCTCTGAGGCACAGCCTGACCCCAGCTCCCAGCAGGCAGAGTGGGGACTGCAAATGTGATTGACACTAAAGCTGCATTAAAACACCCCCATCAAGGGCAGTAATAGATTAAAGGCCGCTGTGGCACTGCAGTGGGCTGGTCAATACCCTTTATTTCCTGCATCAGCCCCAATTTTGCCACCCTCCCTCACACTATTAGTGGCAGTCGATGCCTGGTGCTGGCAGAGCTGCATTAATGCAGGCTCACAAAAGCAGGGAGCGTGGCATTATCACTTCACTCACTTTCAAATTACAGCCTAATGCTGTCTGCAGGCAGCTTGTGACACGTTAACACTCGGTGTGCTTTGTGGGGCCGGGCAAACATTTCATGTGGGAGGATTGCAGGGAGGTTTGATGAGTGAAATCAGCCCTGCTGCCCGGTGGGAAATCATTCCTGGGAAGAGAGGCAGGCGCTGGTGGGAAATCTGCAGGGAGGGGATGGTGGTGATGAGGGGGAGTGGAGGAAGAGCAGCGAGGAGGAGGAGGAGGGTGCTGAGTGGCTGTGTGTGCTGGGGAAAGAGCGGTGGGAATAAACCCAGGCTTTGTTAGGTACAGGAACAGGAATAAACCCAGACTTTGTTAGGTACAGGATTAGGAATAAACCCAGGCTTTGTTAGGTACAGGAACAGGAATAAACCCAGACTTTGTTAGGTACAGGAACAGGAATAAACCCAGACTTTGTTAGGTACAGGAACAGGAATAAGCCCAGACTTTGTTAGGTACAGAAACAGGAATAAACTCAGACTTTGTTAGGTACAGAAACAGGAATAAGCCCAGACTTTGTTAGGTACAGAAACAGGAATAAACTCAGATTTTGTTGGATACAGGACAAGGAATAAATCCATTCCTTGTTAGGAGCACAATTAGGAATAAACCCAAGCCTTGTTAGGTACAAGATTAGGAATAAACCAATGCCTTGCTAGGCACAGGAACAGGAATAAACCCATGCCTTGATAGGTACCAGGACTAGGTGTAAACACCTTGTTAGGCACAGGAATAGGTAAAACCCAGACTTTGTCAGGTACCAGGATTAGAAATAAACACACGCCTTGTTAGGTACAGGAATAGGAATAAACCAATGCCTTGTTAGGTACAGGATTAAGTATAAACCCAGGCCTTGTTAGGTGCAGGACTAGGTGTAAACACACCCCTTGTTAGGTACAGGAATAGGAATAAACCCACACCTTGTAAGGTACAGGAAAAGGAATAAACTCACATCTGGAACCCAGGTGCCAGGATTAGGTGCCATGTTCCTGCTTTTAAATGCTGAATAATGCCCAAAAATACATGGAACGTGTGGCTGTGTCCAGAAAAACACTTTATTTCAGTTATTTTCTGCTGTGGCTCACAACAAGCCCTTCCTGTGCAATCCCTGAGACCCCAACCCCACCCGAGGCACCCCAGGCCCTGATTCCCCACTGCCTTGGCTCAAACCCACTGATCTGGGCTTGTCTCAGGCACCTGGGCACTGACTGCTCCTGGAGACATCCTGCACAATGTGGAATTTCAGGAGCCAGCCGGCCACGCCGGCCCGCAGACCCTGAACACCAACACCGGCCCTTTTTCCCAGCAAACAAAACTCCCCATTCCAGGTCCCTGATGGCAGATTGCAGGAGCCACTTGGCACTGTCAAAGCAGCCCGAGTTGGCACTGGTGCCACCTTGGGTCTGGGAAGCATCCTGCGCAATGCAGAATTTCAGCAGAGCACTGAACAAACAGCCCCGGAGTCCTTCATGGGATGGAAAAACAGAGGCAGGAAAGCAAGGCTCAGGCAGTCCTGCCTTTCACCTTAAAACTCCTCCTAAAATGAAAATCTCCAACCACAATTTCAGCCTATGCCCTTCCTTACATCCACCTCTCACCTCTCCTGAAGGGCTTTTTGTTTTATTCTTTTTTTCCCCCTTTTTTTTTAGGTTTCCTTTTTTGGGGGGATGTTTCCTTATTGTGATCAATGCAAAAATCCCCTAAATTCGATATTGTTTTCACTCATTTGTTCCCCTTCTGCCCCGGTTCAGGTGCTGCTGTGGCTGCAGGGCCCTGCAGCAGCTCCTGCTGTCCCCTGTGAGCCCCATGTGTCCCAGACCTGGGCTGTGCTCGTGGGATTTACCCTCTGAACCCTCCTCCCCGAGCCCCACCAGGCTGTGGGTTCAAACCAGAGCTCTGACAGCTCCCAGGAACTCCCTTCACTGACTAAAGACCCTAAAACACGAAATACCCTGACCCACTAAATACCCTAAACCACCATCACTTTCCAAACCCAATTTCGTGGCCCTCAAGGCAACAAAAAACCTTGCACACAGTTAATGGGAGGTGTTGTTCTGGATTATATTAAACACCATAATTTGGGGTGATGTAATTCAAACGCAGAGGGACAACCAAAAAAAGGGGCTCACGAAAGTGATGTCCCAAAAAGAAGGGAGCTCTGTGATTCCATGGGCAGGTGCTGCTATCTGGTGGCCCAGCACCAGCAGTGCCCCCAAATTAAAACGTATTTAAATCCTTTAATTTCCTTCTCAGTTTTGTGCGAATAATTAATTTTTCATTATTCCCTGTGGTTATTATTAGGGGGTTCTCACAGGTGGCAGCGCAGTGTGGGGACACCAAGGACAGCCCTGCCAGTCTGTCCCAGTTAAAGGCACCTGGATCGGGCTGGGACTGGGGGATTTCTCCAGAGGTGTTTGGGATAAAACAGGGATGAGCACTCTGGACCCCAAATCAGCCCAGGGATGTCCCAGAGCACGGTGGGGGCTCATGGAGCTGAGGAAGGAGAAGGAAGGGGACGCTGGAATATTCTGGATCCCAGCTTGCCTAGGAAAGGCTGAACCCTGAAGCAGGGCAAGAATTCCACGATTGCTTTAGGAGTTTTTATTTCCCCCATTAAATTTTCATGTCAACCTACCGTGCTCAGGGTGCCACCCAGCTCTGGCACTACCCAAAAATGAAGGAAAACACTTGGAACCTGAGGGATGAGGGTTTGAGGGGAGGATTTCTGCTGGGATCCAGGAGCAGGACGCAGGAATGGCTTAAGGGGAATCACTGCACTGCCCCACATGGGCCATTTGAGAGGGTCTAACACTGAATATTTTTCAGCCCTGGACTGGATCATCTCTCCCATGGTTCCTTCCAACTGGTGCTGCTCTAGGAATTCTCTCCTTTTAGCTGCACATTAATTGCTCCTCCACTGGTACTACATAAACATTTATACATACAGCAGTGGAGTTTTGCCATAAAGTATGTAAATTGCATAAAATATTATTTGCACTAAACATTCATAAAATATTATGAATAGCTTTTTCAATAATTGTAATTTTAGCTAAGTATTGCTGAAAACATCACCCCAATCATCCTCCCTGGCCAGCAAATTTCTCTATCTCCAGTCACCTCTGACTCACCCAACAAATTGGGATATTTTAGTTTTTCTTCAAGGAATTACTGATTATCCAGTATTTTTGTACTTGCAGGATGCAATTTATAGGTTGGACTTGATCTAAAAGGTCTTTTCCAACCTAGTTAATTCTGAAACGTTCTGCCCCAGGTCAGTAATCCCTTTTAAAAACCCACCCAGACCCTAAAAGTGAAACAGCACCTGGTTCCAAACCCCTTTTCCCACTGCAATACCCACCTGGATCATGCTCAGTTCAGCACCAATAACCTGCATTTAGGTTTTTTTCCTTTTATTCCACTGGTCAGCTGGTGCAAACAAGTGAAGGCAGAGACAGTGTGATGCCCATTAAATAGTTTTTATTCTTTAGGACATGAATTGCATTCCCACTCATTTACAGTACTGTAAAGTGCAATGGTTTTCATCTCCCACCTGCGCACACTTTCAAGTATTTAAAATGCCCAGAAAAAAAAATTGTTTTGTTCAGTTTTTAATTTTTTTTTTCTCTTTCTTTTTTTTTACAGCAGCTCAGTTATGGAGTTATTAATCTGGCAAAATAAACCCAGATGTGCCTACAGGATTGGGTCCTTCACTGCAACCCCCAGAGCTGGGGGTCTCCTCCAACACTAACTGCTAGTGGAATGCATTGCCCAGGGTCCTTAGTCCACCTCCTCGATGGTTGGGCCAGAGGAGGCTCCCCCGGAGGGAGGAGCTCCACCCCCGGGGAACCCTCCAGGCATCCCACCGGGCATCCCTCCTGCACTCTGGTACAGCTTCGTGATGATGGGGTTGCAAACCTTCTCCAGCTCCTTCTGCTGGTGCTCAAACTCCTCCTTCTCGGCCGTCTGCAAGAGAAACGAGAGCTCAGCTGCTTCATCAGCTCATGGGCACAGCCCAGGAGGGAAGCACAACTACCTGGGGCATTCATTTCAACAATCTGGGCCAGGGTTTAGCCCCAACACCAAGCCAGACTTGCGTCAGAGACAAAGTTATTTCTGCTTGGTTTGGCATCTTGCATTGCTCCAGAACAACAAAATCCTGGAAGGCAGCCAGGGAACAGGAGGGATTGGGAACTCCCTGCGCTGCCCAGCTGTGGTCGCTCAGACATCCAAGGAAGGTACTTGGACCAACACCAGTCTTTCGACTTCTGGTGGAAACTACGAATGGCTTTGGAACCTCTTTCATCACAGCAACCAGTGCTCCTCCTCCAGCCTCACCTGCCTCTATCTAGAGAATTGAACATGGGATCTGACAAACCTGGTTCTTGTCCAGCCAGTTGATGATCTCATTGCATTTGTCCAGGATTTTCTGCTTGTCATCATCAGAGATCTTGCCCTGGAGCTTCTCATCTTCCACGGTGGCTTTCATGTTGAAGGCATAGGACTCCAGGGAGTTCTTGGAGGACACCTTATCCCTCTGCTTCTCATCCTCTGCCTTGTACTTCTCTGCCTCCTGCACCATCCTCTCAATGTCCTCCTTGCTCAGCCGGCCTGCAGACAACACAAACCCTGACTATGGGCTGTCCTTTTTAGGGAATCATCTTAAATTCCCAAACACTACACAATTTAAATTTGGGGAAGCAGAAGGAGCCCAGAACATGGCCTTAATAAATCATTTAATACTACAACTTAAAGGCTCACACAGATACAAATCTGATTACAGCCAAGTTCTGACTAAAAGAGCAAGCAAAACTTGACAAATCCATTTTTAATGGGTTTGTCTCTCCCACCCTCAGGGCAGCAGATCCTTACCCTTGTCATTTGTGATGGTGATCTTGTTCTCCTTGCCAGTGCTCTTGTCCACAGCAGACACGTTCAGGATGCCATTGGCATCGATGTCAAAGGTGACCTCGATCTGAGGGACCCCTCTGGGAGCAGGGGGAATGCCAGTCAGCTCAAACTTGCCCAGCAAGTTGTTGTCCTTAGTCATAGCACGTTCTCCTTCGTACACCTAAGGAGAAAAACCACCACATTATGTCATTAAAGTCATAATGGGTTAATTAATTATTGTCCTGAAGGGATGTGGTCGCTCAGACATCCAAGGAAGGTACTTGGACCAACACCAGTCTTTCGACTTCTGGTGGAAACTACGAATGGCTTTGGAGTCACTTTCATCACAGCAACCATGAATTTACAAATTACAGGAATTTAACACCTCTGGCCTGAAATTACTTGAAGTATTAACCAGTGAAAGCACTGACAGTGTCCTGTTACTACACCACAGAGCTCCATGCTCACCTGGATCAGCACCCCGGGCTGGTTGTCAGAGTAAGTTGTGAAGGTCTGGGTCTGCTTGGTGGGGATGGTGGTGTTGCGCTTGATCAGGACTGTCATGACCCCTCCAGCTGTCTCAATGCCCAGGGACAGGGGAGTCACATCCAGCAGCAGCAGGTCCTGCACGTTCTCAGACTTGTCTCCAGACAGGATGGCAGCCTGCACAGCTGAGGGGAGAGAGAAACACACAGCGTTAAAACCCCTGCAAAACACCCCCTGTGAGCTGTGCTGGTAACACAGGGCTGCATATAACACAGGGCTGTATTAAAACCTCCTGCAAAACATCCCCTGTGAGCTGTGCTGATGCACAGGACTGCACTGAAAGCCCTGCAGAACATCCCCTGTGAGCTGTGCTGGTAACACAGGGCTGCACTGAAAGCCCTGCAAAACATCCCCTGTGACCTGTGCTGATGCACAGGACTGCACTGAAACCCCTGCAAAACACCCCCTGTGTGCTGTGCCAATGCACAGGGCTGCATTAAAATCCCTGCAGAATACCCCCTGTGAGCTGTGCTGAGGCACAGGGCTCGCTCAGACATCCAAGGAAGGTACTTGCACCATCACAAGCCTTTCGGCCTCTGGTGGAAACTACGAATGGCTTTGGAATCTGATTCATCATTGCAAGTCCAAGGGGAACTCCTACAGGACTGAGGTGGAACAAAAGGCCAACACCATCAAGAGTTACAGAGCCAGTGATCACTTACCCGCCCCATACGCCACAGCCTCATCAGGGTTGATGCTCTTGTTGAGCTCTTTGCCGTTGAAGAAGTCCTGCAGCAGCTTCTGGATCTTGGGGATGCGCGTGGAGCCGCCCACCAGCACGATGTCGTGGATCTGAGACTTGTCCAGCTTGGCATCCCTCAGCGCCTTCTCCACGGGGTCCAGCGTGCCCCGGAACAGGTCAGCGTTGAGCTCCTCGAAGCGAGCCCTGGTGATGGAGGTGTAGAAGTCGATGCCCTCGTAGAGGGAGTCGATCTCGATGCTGGCCTGGGTGGAGGAGGACAGGGTGCGCTTGGCGCGCTCGCAGGCGGTGCGCAGGCGGCGCACGGCGCGCTTGTTCTCGCTGATGTCCTTCTTGTGCTTGCGCTTGAACTCGGCGATGAAGTGGTTCACCATGCGGTTGTCGAAGTCCTCCCCGCCCAGGTGCGTGTCCCCTGCTGTGGATTTCACCTCGAAGATGCCATCTTCGATGGTCAGGATGGACACATCGAAGGTGCCGCCGCCCAGGTCGAAGATGAGAACGTTTCTCTCAGCACCAACCTGCAGAAAACATTAAACACTTTCAGTACTCAATTCCTACTATACTGAAACACCTTCCTCACTGGCCACAGTGACCCTATGGCAGTGCTCAGAGGCCCCAGGATGAGAGAAAAGAATCTTGACTCCATGTTTCAGAAGGCTGATTCATTATTTTATGATATATTTTGTAGTTGTTGTTTTGCAATGTATATAATATATATAATAAAGTGTATGTTTTATCCAATGTTTTATGATATATTAAAATAAAATTATGAAGAAAGGATTTCATCAGAATAAAGAATAAGAAGGAAATATAATAAAATCTTGTGGGTGACCAGACAGTCTCCCCAGTGTAATTCCCACTCAGTGTGCAAAGCACACCCCACCCTGTCTGTCCAGAGTACAGGCTGCTCTGCTGTTCTGCTCTGAGACAGCTGGACTGTGATTGGCCATTCACTAAAAACAACCACGAGACCAATCAAAGATGCACCTGTTTCATTCCACAGCAGCAGATAACTATTTACATTTCCTTTCTAAGACCTCTCAGCTTTTAAGAGAAAAAATCTTAGCAAAAAGATTTTTTACAAAGTATGCCAGTGACATGACCCCTCCATACCTTCTTGTCCAGCCCATAGGCAATGGCAGCTGCTGTGGGCTCATTGATGATTCTCAGCACGTTGAGCCCTGCAATGGTTCCAGCATCTTTGGTGGCCTGGCGCTGGGAGTCGTTGAAATAGGCTGGGACAGTCACTACAGCATTGGTAACAGTCTGCAAACACAGCAAACAGCTCAGTCAGGGCTGGCAATCCTCACACACACAACTGCTCAACCACATCCCACTGCAGCCCCACACTCACCTTTCCAAGATAGGCCTCGGCAATTTCCTTCATTTTGGTTAAAACCATGGAAGAGATTTCTTCTGGGTAGAAACTCTTGGTCTCGCCTTTGTACTCGACCTGCACCTTGGGTCTGCCAGCATCGTTCACCACAGTGAAGGGCCAGTGCTTCATGTCAGACTGCACCACGGAGTCATCGAATCTGCGCCCAATCAACCGCTTCGCATCTGCAAAACATCATTATAATTAATTAATAATGGTGGTTTCTAACTAAAAACCTAGAATTCTTACTAAAAATGCAGGAAATTCTGTATCACCATCTTAACCGTATTACTGCCCTGTTAAAACTCAGATACAAACACTGAATTTTGTTTCTTTTATAGGTACAAACCCAGTGCTATTACCTCTAAAATCCTGAGCCATAAATCAGGTTGAGACAACTGGTTAAGATTAGTCAAAACTGACTACCCTGAAAAACCTACTGCAGAACAAATATTTTCCCTACCTCTAATAAATTTTAGCTTGTAATGCCACAACTTCATTCTGGCTAGAAAAAAAATTCAACTACATAACTTCTATGAAAAACTTTAACCTTACTCTTACTAATTCACTAAAAAACGGGAAGTTTTCTCTAGAATTGTTTTTTTTCAGGGAAAAAAAATCTCTTGAATCATTAATTAATGTGCCAATCCTGCAGGCTCACCGAAGACTGTGTTGGTTGGGTTCATGGCCACCTGGTTCTTGGCAGCATCACCGATGAGCCTCTCGGTGTCTGTGAAGGCCACGTAGCTCGGCGTGGTGCGGTTGCCCTGGTCATTGGCAATGATCTCCACCTTGCCATGCTGGAACACGCCAACACAGGAATAGGTGGTGCCAAGATCAATCCCGACAGCTGGTCCCTTCGACATCTTGCCTGAAAAAACAAGAAAAATAAGAATAATTTAGTTAAAAGCGAAGATGAAGCTTGAGCAGAGAAATTATGGTAATTTCTGTTTTTATAATGTTCAAGAGCAGGTTAGATAGAGCTAAGATAAAAGGAAAAAAAGGAATATTTTAGATAAAAGTGAAGCTAATATAGCTTGCATAGAGAAATTGCGGAATTTTTTTTCTTTAATATTCAAGGGCAGGCTGGTGGGGCTGGGAGCAGCCTGTTCTAGTGGCTTGTGTCCCTTTTTGAGAGTTGTAACCGGATCCCTTCCCGCGTGACCCGCTCTGAGCTCCGGCTGATCCCGGAATTCCAGCCCCGTTATCCCACGTGGGCCCAGCCGCGCACACCGGCTGCACCCCCCGCCTCCGCCGCTTGGCGTCCCCCGCGCCACATGCATAGGGACTCCAACTCCCAGCGTCCCCCGCGCCGCCCGCGCAACGTGACGGCGTAGGCGGGGCGTGTCCAAGGGCTGCCGGGAAATGGAGTCCCCGCCGGGCGGGCCGCGTGTGCCAGCACAGCCGCAGCCCCGTGAGACACCGACCCCCCCCCTTGGAGCCGTCCCCTCCGGATCCCACACGCGGCCGTTCCCCACCCCCGGGCACTGCAGCACCCGCTATGCCCCGGCACCGCCCGAGGCCGCCCCCCAGCGAGATAAGAAGGGCGCTGCGTCTCCCCGAGCCCTCCCCTCTTCTCCCCTCCCCCGTCTCAGCAGAAATTAAAAGGAACCGGGGGGGGAAGCGGAGTTCCCGCTCCTCCCCCTCCCGCGGCAAACCGCATTTAAGAGATAATTGGGGAAACACCGAGATTAAAACAAAAAAAAAAAGCACCCCAGCGGCCCAAAATAGGTCAGTACTCGCTATTCCCTCCCTATCCCCGCAGCACAACGGTTCCTGAAGACATAAAATCACCCGGGAGGGCCCTCCGCCTTTTCCAGGCCACCCCAAAGCTGCCTCCAGCACCCGCCCTACGCCATCCCAAGGCAGCCGCGTCCCAGCCCGCCCTTCCCGTGCCGCGTGGCGCCCCCCCAGCCCCGTTACCCGCAGTCCGGCCCGGGCTCTCGTTCACACACTGGGCAGACTCTCAGCTCAGCTCCGGCTCGCTCAATGCCCCGCGACCGCCGCGCCGCCCTTTTATACCCGCCCAGAACCTTCCAGAAGGCCACGCCTCCCTCGCACAGCTCTGACCACTCAGCGCGTGGATCCCGCCCCTCTGCCCGCCAGTGATTGGTTCGTGCCGTGCGTGACGCGCGCCGGAAAGGGGCGTTGCGCGCCGGCCGGCCCCGCGTTCTCGAACCTTCATGCGCTTTCCCCGCGCCCCCCCAAACTCCGCGGTGGGCGCGCCTTTCTTCGGGCTTTGACCAATCAGAGCCCGCATTGCCGGTGACGACACGAGCGGAGGGCGTGGCGCGGCGAGCGGGCGGGCTTTTCAGCCAATCGTCGCGTGGCGCGCCTGGTCTTTATTTGCATATTTCGCAATGGGGCGGGAGAGGCCAATCGGCGCGCGGGAATGGCGGGTGATTTGCATAGAGGGCGGCGGGGAAGGAGCGCGGCGGGGAAGGGGAAGCGCAAGATGGCGGCGCCATGAGGGGCGAGCCTGGGCTCAGCCTGGGGGATCCCCCCGTGCCCGCCGGGATCGCTCCTTCCCCTCAGGAACGGCGGCATTCCCCGATCTCATACCCGCAGCCATCGCCGGGCGTTTCCCGCAGCGTGTGCTCAGCAAATCCCCCGAGTACAGCAATCTGCATCCTCCATGTTCCCTCCTGCGCGGCGCTGGAGTTCCCCGCTTTACCCCGCGGGCTGTTCCTCCCGCAGGAAGCCTTTTTTGGGGTGTTTCAGGCACTAGAACTGCTTTTTCCACAGAGAAAAAGCCATTTCAGCATCTCCACATTTTATAATTCATCCTAAATGTTCCCATCCGTCAGGAACCTGAGTGCAGGCCCAGGACAGGCTGTCACCCCTTGGCGTGTGGGTAACGCAGCTCCCGGCATGGATTTATTTATTTGTGAGAGGAATGAGGGGTTTGTCTTTCCAAACAAGCTGTGGGGCTACTGAGAGATAAAACCAGCACTGGGAGAGAAACAATGGGAAAGGATTCCACTGATTGATGAATGGAAAAAGAGATTTGCTTTTACAAATAAACTCTAGGTTTGCTAATAAACAAAATTAGACATTGAAAGGTGAAAGAAACAGCGGGGAAGAAAAACCCCCTAAATTCCATAAGAATTAAAAATTAAAAGGCAGGGTTATACATTAGAGGGGAATCTTTGGGATCAGGGAATCTGAACCTCTCAAGTGCCTCAGAAATGGGAAAGAGAGAAGGGAAATGTGGCTGGGAAATTGGGATAAAAAGGAGGCTGCGTCCTCCAAAAATTGGAGAGACCCCAGGGGATGCCCCATGGGCTCTCCCTTGATTGGAATAAAGTTCCAGGACTGCTCTGTCTCCTTTTTGGACATCAACCTCTGGTGTTTGTGGATGAATTTTCCTAACATTTGGGGAGGGAAATGGTGGAAAACCGGGGGTTTTGGTGTCACTAGGGGTGAGGGGAGCGGGGCAGAGGTCAGGAATCACCTGAGGTCACGCTCGGGGCTGTGACTGCATCCAACATTTACAGGGAATAAAGGCCAGGGAGGCTCTGGGTGCAGGGAACACAAACACCGAGTCCTGGCCAGGCTCTGGGACACGGCACAGGGGAAAACAAAACTGTGAGAAGCAGCTGCTCGCTTTTTGTAGTTTAGGAAGGCTTATTAAACTTTATCAAAAATATAACACAAGACTGAAGAGAGAAAAACGGTTATCTTTTCTGAATAGAGAAGAAAGGTGCCAGGAGCAGAAGATTTTCCCCACCATGTGCTCAGCCCCCTCACAATGGAGGTTTCACCCTTTTTAACCCTTTAACCCCTCCCAAAGTTCTGTCCATCAACCCCTTCCTTCTTTGCTGTCCAATGGTGGAGATCTCTTCCTCAAAAGGGGTAAAAAAAAGGGAGCTCTCTTCCATTTAAAGGCGTAAAAACAGCACAAAAAAGCATTTCAGGTTCTCCCAGGTTGACTTAGATGAAAATGCTCCTGGTAACACTTAAAAGTCCAGCACAGGAGCACAGGGGCAGATCCCTGAGCCTGTTCCTTGTGTCTGTCTGTGATAATTCCTGTGTGCAAGCCACATCCTGAGATAAGGATGGCAGCATCCCTTTTCCTGGCAATTTGGGGTGACAAAACGAGGGGATGTGACGCAGTCCCCTGGCTCAGCCGGTGACCCAGTGCCAGCCCACAAAACCAGTCCCACACCAGCAGAAGCGCTGGCCCCACAGGAGTCACTGGTGTCCTGCCAGTTTGTGGCTCCTGCTCTTGCTCAGGGCTAAAATTTGAGCTGGGATTTTGGGGTGGCATCCAAGAGGTGGCTTTGGAGCTGGAATTGGGGTGCACCAGGTTAAAGGCAGGGCAGGGGAAGGGGCTCTGTGTCATGGAGCACCAGCTGTGCCTCCTGAGGTAAGGGCAGGTACACCTGGCCAGGTGAGGAGTGCAGAGAGCCTCCACCCTGTCCAGAGTACAGCCTGCTGTGCTGTGCTGCTCCAGGGGTACTCCAGAGATGCTCCTCAGTGTAATTCACACTCAGGTGTGCAAAGCACACTGCGCCATGTCCAGGCTGCTCTGGTGTTTTGCTCCAAGGTTACTCCAGAGATGCTCCTCAGTGTAATTCACACTGAGGTGTGCAAAGCACACTGCACCATGTCCAGAGTACAGCCTGCTGTGCTGCTCTGCTCCAGGGTTACTCCAGAGATGCTCCTCAGTGTAATTCCCACTCAGGTGTGCAAAGCACACTGCACCATGTCCAGGCTGCTCTGCTGTTCTGCTCCAAGGTTACTCCAGAGATGCTCCTCAGTGTAATTCACACTGAGCAAAGTGGTAAAGTGTGCAAAGCACACTCCCCCGTGTCCAGAGTACAGGCTGCTGTGTTGTTCTGCTCCAGAGTTACTCCAGAGATGCTCCTCAGTGTAATTCCCACCGAGGTGTGCAAAGCACACTCCCCCGTGTCCAGAGTACAGGCTGCTGTGCTGTGCTGCTCCAAGGTTACTCCAGAGATGCTCCTCAATGTAATTCCCACCGAGCCCACCACAGCATCCCTGCCGTTCTCCTTTGGGGGTTTTTTTGGGGTTGATTTTTTTAAAAGCACGGGGAGAATTACGGTGGGGCCTAAGAATAGCAGCTGGGGACGCCACAGTGACATTTAGATGTGCAAGCAGGCTGGGAGCAAGGGGAGGCAGTGAAACTGCGGTGAGTCAGTGCAGGGAGGAGGGCAGCTTGCAAATGACTCATCCCATCGGAAATTAGAGGCTGTTAAACTGGACAAAAGGAGCTCATTTGCTTGATATCACATTAATTAAAGCTTGGCAGGCTTAAGTATTTCGTTTAAGTGTTTAGTGTGGAGGGTTTTTTCTTAAATGATGGATGGAAACGTTATTTTGGGGAGTGAATTTAGTGTATCGAGGATCTAGCACTGCTTCTCCTTTTAGTGTTTAAAGCAGGTTTGGGAGGAGAAGGGAGATTATCGAAGGCATTCCTCCTGCTCACCACAGCAGCACTTATTTATGTAACACTTGCACCCGCTGAAGTTTGAAAATCACCCCTGTCCAAGGCCCTCCCTTCCCTTTGCCACGGGGTTCCCCCTCTCAGCCGGGTTAAAAATAACCCCAAATTCCCGATCCTGTACAAAACTCTGCACAACTCCTCTCTGGGCCTGACCGGGGTTTTTAATGTCACCAGCTCCACTGGGAGCAGGAGCAGCGTTTGCATTTGAATTGGGAACAGACAGACCTGTGAGACCACTGTGTTGTCACCCTCTTTTGTTTTAAATACTAATTATGTCGCAATTTCTGCTCCCACATTTCAGCGAGGAGGATTGTCGATGTCTGGACGCCTCTGCAAAACACCCTGGGGGGAAAAGAATGCTGAGAGAAACCAAGCAGAGAGCACCTTTAACTCCACCAAATCCCAGCCCCGGCTGCCTGGATTGCTGTGAGCTGCCTCCGCGGGTTTATCTGCAGAGATCTGGACCGGCTGAACTCAGCTCAAGGTTTCCTGCTCGCCTCGGAGCTCATGAGGAGAGCCGAGCACGTGGGCTGGTTCAGCAGGAAGGTCACAGCAGGGCGAGGGTGAAGCCACCAGGGCTTGTTGTGCTGGCATTATTTATTTACCAGCTTGGCTTCCAGCACCTGCATCCTCAGCCAAAATATCCCAGGTCCACAAATATCCCGGATATAGCCAAATATCTGGGCTTTGTCCCCAAATAAAACCACATTTGCTTCCATGCATCACCCAGAGTTTCACATCTTTTGTGAAATGTCACCTAATTTAGACTGAAAAATACCCAGGAAAAAAAGCCCAGCTTCCCCACGCTTCCCATGCAAATGTGCACATAGGCCTGCTTAGCTTAACTTAAAAATGGTATTTTTAACTGGCTTTTTTTTCCCTCCCTTTGGATTCAGCTTGACAGCATGAAACCCATCACACCCCAGGAAATGGTACGAGTTGAGTTGAGCTGCAGCACTTCAGCTGCAGCACCTTTATTTATAAAACAACCAACCAAAAAAAAAATTATTAAATCATTGATTCAAAGCGAATCAATAATAAATATTTGCTTTCCTCTGAGTTGTTCAGACACAGTACAAGTACACCAATCGTAGCAGGTAGCAGAGATGGAAGCTTAGTTTAGCTGCTGAGAAACAAAAAGCTACATAACATGGTAGGCATTTAATCACACAATTAATTAATTAGTAGCTGGTATATGACAGTAAATGCTTTAATACACTATTTTACAAAACAAGGTTTGGCTTCTTTGCTTCCCTTGTGCAACTCCTGCTGGGCTGGAGCTTGGAAAATTGAATCCCTTTGGAATGATCCCTTTCTCCTGCTCCCTTTGGTGAAGAACTTTTCCCTTCCCTGTGAGTCACTGATGAGTGGGCTGAGGCAGAGACCTGGACATCTCCTGCATCCCAACAAACCCAGGGTGACAGTTCAAAAGTGAAGCAAAGAGTAAAGCAATAGTAATTTTGGGGGCATTGAGTAGATTGGGGACAATAGTAGATTTAAGGGCATTTTGTGTGAACCTTTCACACAAAATATTTCATGCTGTAAAAAGAACAGAAATAGCTTAAGGAGGGATGCTGGCCCTCATTCAGAAGCTATTCAAACAGTGAAATAAAATAATTCGAAAAAAGCAATTTAAAGAATCTCATCCATCCCAGGGCCTGGGGATTCTGAGCCACCAGGGCTTGGAGCAGCCAGGATGGATCCCCCAGAGCAGGACTCAGGCACTGCCCCTCTACCTGACCCTCCCCAAGCCCCCAGAGCTCTCAGCACGAGGTTCCACAGCAGGACAGGCTGCCCAAGGGCTCCAGGAAATCCTGCCGGGGCAAATTCTCCTCCCTGCAGGCTGCAGAGGCTCCTCTCTGCCAATTCCCAGCCTGGGCTGGGATCAGAGCTGCCCCTTTGGCTCTCAGGCTGCTGGGACTGTCCCGCTGGCTGTGTGGTGAGCACTCAGGGAAAGCCCTCCTGGGTCTGTGCTCAGGGTGAGCATCCCCACGTGCAGGAATGTTCCCTCTGTTGGCAGACTGATTAAATTATTCTTTGTCTGCTTAAAAAGGCAAAAAGCCCAGAAGTTTCTCTCCCATTTCAGTACAAAGATACCTCATAGGAGCTTTTGGAGTTCTCCTTAGAGCTGGGGCTGTCTGAGTGGACAGAGGCCAAGAGGTCTGGCCTGGGTAATTCGCTAGAAAAAGAAGAGAACAGAAAGAGAACTAGAAAAAGAAGAGAACTAGAAAAAGAAGAGAACTAGAAAAAGAAGAGAACTCCCTTTTGTGGGGGGGGGGTTTAGCAGGAGCAAGAGCCTATTGCCCTTGGCTCGGTTTTTCTCTGTAAGAGCTTTGTTATTTTGTCTTTTATTAAACTTTTTCTGTCTCCAATCCTACCTCAGAAGCCATCCTGCTGATTTTATGCCACTGGGGGTAGCTGGGCTATCTCAGGTGTGGTAAATTCTCTGAGAGCTCATAAATCCTGGCTCGAGGAGAAACCCATGGCTGAGGTGCAGCACAGGGAATGTTCAGCCCAGTGAGCGCCCACAGAGGAACCCTCAGGCTCCTTTCACCATCCTGTGCCTGCTTTTGGAATTTTCCCAGCTCTGGAATGGCTCAGGAGTGCTTTGAAGCACCTGAACCTTCAGGGCTCAGGATAAAACCAACTGCAGAGGAATCCCAGACACTCAGAGCTGCTTCTTCCCACCCAGCTGACCCAGGATGGATCCTGGAGCATCCAGGGTGGAATGACAGAGAATCCACCCCCAGCAGCTGCCGTGGCAGGAGCAGCTTGTCAAACACCTCATGCCAGGTCTTATTAAAGCTGGGATTGTTTTCCCTGCACAGCATCAGGAGTTTGTCCTGCCAAAGGTTAAATCTGGGCTAGAGAAAGCAGTGGAATCTGGAGTGACTGCTCCTAGGAAGGGAAGTTCTCACATAGTGTAGGGCAAGTTTGAAAACTCTTTCCTGTGTGGAAATAGCCCAAGCAGGGCTTGGCTTTGATCAGGTTGTCAAAGATGTCAAGTGTAGAAATGAGAAATTCTGGGTCTCAGTCAGAAAAGGACATTAATGACAATCCTGGAGAAAGAATTATAGATCTGTTCTTCTGTGCTCACCATCTTCTTTAGGCTCTTTCCACAAATTGGAGAAACCCTTTCTCTCCCTCCAGTGGGGAAAAAAACCCAAACACCCTCATTTTTGAAACAAAAAATCACCAGTCTAGGGATACAGGAATCTAGAACCTACAGGCTCAGTGTCTTGTGTGTAGCAGTGCTCAGAGCCAAGTCCTTCAGAGGAAAAATCAGTGACAGAATTCTGCATCTGTCCCCACCTCCATCCTTCCCTAACTTCATATTCCATGGAAATGCTTAACCTGGTTGCTCACAAAAAGATTTTTTTACAATTCTTGCAATTTTTTAAGAGTCTTGCTAAAGGTTTAAGCCTCAGGCCTGGCCCATGGCCCAGCATTTGGTGTAGGAGTGGGACAGCACACACAAAGATGTCCTGATGGGAGCAGCATTTTGTGCTTGTTTACCTGTCCCAGGTGTGTTTCCTCTGCCCAGGGAACCCTTCAGGCCTTCCCTGGGGCTCAGCTGGGCGGTGCTGCTCGCTCAGTTTGGGGAAGAACTTTCCATAAGGCTTCTCCAGCACAAACCTGGCCAGTTCTCCAGCTGGCAGTGACTGGGAGCTCTTCCCAACGCTCCATCCAGGCTTTTTGGTACCTTGGTGGCCCTCCCCATCTGGGCACTGCCTCCCTGCTGGGTTCAGTGCCCATTTCTCTGTCTCTAAGGCTCAGTAGCCACGGGCACCCCTGCAGTGGGGCTCTCATGGCCCTGCAGTGCTGCCCATGGGAGCAGAGTCAGGCTCCTGGCCCAAAGTTTATTCTGGCAATTAAAGCACCTCTGTTTGCTTGACAGGAAAGGTCTTTTCTCTTTAGCAGAGTTTAGTTCAGACACCTTAATGCTGCATCTCTTGTCCTTTGGGAGTGATCCTTTAATTTCCATTTTAGTTACAGCCTCCAGTATTTCACTGAATGCAGAAAATGTGAAGCACCTGGCTGGACACCCTCAGCCTCAAAATCTTCATTTAAGACAACACAATCGTCGAGAAACTTCTCCAAAACCAGTCTGGGAGACTTCTCCCTCCCCACACAACCTCTCTGGAATATTATGCATCTTTAAGTCTTTGTTGATCCCTTTTAAAAAATCCTGAGGTTTGGCTTCTTTTCACTCACACAGTTTCACTCGGCAGCACAGCTTTGCTGCCGTAGGTTTTTAATGCTCAGTGGTCCATTTTCAAAGGGAAAAAACCCAACAAAAATAAAAAGATAATTTAAAAAGAAGCTCCCTTTTCCCTCCAATAAATCTTTCTTAAAATCTTTCTGAAATCTTTCTGTATCAGAATCAGAGGGTTGGCTTCTTTTCACTCACACAGTTTCACTCGGCAGCACAGCTTTGCTGCCGTAGGTTTTTAATGCTCATTTTTAAAAGAAAAAAAAACAACAAAAAAATTTAAAAGAAGCTCCTTTTTCCCTCCAATAATTTTTCTTAAGATCTTTCTGAAATCTTTCTGTATCAGAATCAGAGGGGTCTGAACCTCAGTGATGTTCAGAAAGGAGTGGGAGGGTTCTGGCGGTGTGAATAATCCCGAGTGATCACCATGAAGCTGACCAGGAGGAGATCTATCTATCCTAGCGCTGCTGAGTGGCCGCTGCTGTGACAATTTTGGCATTTCCCCGGTGCTGTGACGATTTTTTGGCATTTCCCCGGTGCTGTGACGAGTGGCGCTGCGGGGCAGGGGATGCTCCGGGGATGCTCACACGGTTTGGAAGGCGCGGCTCTGCGCGGGCACCATCACGGCTGGCACTGCCACCTTCACCAGGTGGTTGTAATCGACTTTTTTGGGTTCTTCTTTCCTGTCCAGCTGCCGCTGGCTGTACTGGGGAGGGGTCAGGTGGGGAGTGGCTTCGGTGGACAAAGTCCGCTGGCTGCGGGAGGCACTGTTGGCTGTGGACCTGGTGGAGGAGGAACCCGAGCGGGAGCTGCGGGAGCCCGAGGAGGAGGAGCTGGGCTTGACGAGATGAGCCTTGGGTGCCTCGGCATCTTCCCTGCGAGGGAGAACAGCGCACACAGGGGTCAAACATGGGCCGGTCAAACCGCTGGGGATTGCTGTGGGAATGGCCGGGAGTGGGGGAAAGAGGGGGGAAAGGATGGGAGGAAGAAGAGGAAAAAGAAGGGGGAAAGAAGAGGGAAAGGAAGGGGGAAAGAAGAGGAAAAAGAAGGGGAAAATAAGAGGAAAAAAAGGGGAAAATAAGAGGAAAAAGAAGAGGAAAAGGAAGGGGGAAAGAAAAGGAAAAGGAAGGTGGAAAGAAGAGGAAAAAGAAGGGGAAAAGAAGAGGGAAAGCACAGGAGAAAGAAGAGGAAAAAGAAGGGGGAAAGCAGAGGAGAAAGAAGAGGAAAAAGAAGGGGGAAAGCAGAGGAGAAAGAAGAGGAAAAATAAGGGGAAAGAAGAGGAAAAAGAAGAGGGAAAGAAGAGGAAAAGGAAGAGGGAAAGAAGAGGGAAAGAAGAGGAAAAGGAAGGGGGAAAGAAGAGGAAAAAGGAGAGGGAAAGAAGAGGAAAAAGAAGAGGGAAAGCACAGGAGAAAGAAGAGGAAAAAGAAGGGGGAAAGCAGAGGAGAAAGGAGGAAAAAAAGGGGAAAGAAGAGGAAAAAGAAGGGGAAAAGAAGAGGAAAAAGAAGAGGGAAAGAAGAGGAAAAAGAAGAGGGAAAGCACAGAGAAAGAAGATGAAAAAGAAGAGGGAAAGAAGAGGAAAAATAAGGGGGAAAGAAGAGGAAAAAGAAGGGGAAAACAGGAAAAAGAAAGAAGAAGATGAAAAAGAAGGGGAGAGTAAGAAGGGGAAAGAAGGAAGAAAAGTGGAGGAAAGAAGGGAAAAAGAAGGGGAGGGTAAGAGAGAAAGAAGGGAGAAAAGTGGAGGAAAGAAGGGAGAAAGGAGAGGAAAAAGAAGGGTGAAAGCAAAGGAGAAAGAAGAGAAAAAGAAGGGGGAAGAAGAGGAGAAAGAAAGGGGAAGGAGAGGAAAGAAAGGGAGGGTAAGAAGGGGGAAAGAAAGAAAAGCGGGGGAAAGAAGGGAGAAATAAGAGGGGAAAAGAGGGAGAAAGCAGAGGAGAAAGAACAGGAAAAAGAAGGGGGAAAGAAGAGGAAAAAGAAGGGGAGGATAAGAAGGGAAAGAAGGGAGAAAAGTGGGGGAAATAAGGGAGAAAGAAGAACAAAAAGGAGGGGGAAAGCAGAGGAAAAGAAGGGAGAAAAAGGTAAAAGAAAGAGGAAGAAGATGAAAAAGAAGGGGAGGGTCAGAAGGGGGGAAAAAGGGGAGAAGTGGGGAAAGAAGGGAGAAAAGTGGGTGAAAAGGGGAGAAAGAAGAGGAAAAAGAGGGAGAGAGTAAGAAGGGAAAGAGGGGAGAAAAGCAGGGGAAAGAAGGGAGAAAGAAGAGGAAAAATAAAGAGAAAAGAAGAGGAAAAAGAAAGAAGAAAGAAGAGGAAAAAAGGGAGAAATAAAAGGGAAAAAAGGGGGAAAGAAAAGGAAAAAGAAAGAAGAAAGCAGAGGAAAAATATAGGAGAAATAAGAGGAAAGAGAAGGGGAGGGTAAGAAGGGGGAAAAGGGAGAAAAGCAGGGGAAAGAAAGGAAAGGGGAAAAAAAGAAAGAAGGAAAGAAAACCACCCCCAAACCCTCTCAGAACACAACAGACGAGCAGTTTTAATTTAACACCATACAAGAATATGCAAATGCTTCAAAATACTGACATCACAAATGCGAGAGAAAACAGTTGGTTGATGTCGGTACTAATTTGCCTGGGGAAAGAAATGGGGAATTTAATTTAATATCCTGCAAATTGTCCAAACTCTGCTGTGTAACTCGATGGATTAAAGTCCCCGTTGCCCCGCAGAGTGTTGGTAAATGAATTTGGAATAAACACACGGTGCTCCCAGCCGGCTCTGTGCGTGTGCAGTGAGCAATGAGTGTTAGAAACAGCGCGGGCTGAGCTGGGGGCTCTGAAATCCTCAGCCGGAACAACAAATGGGATGGGCAAGACTGCCTGGAACCGGTTCTTCCACTCCAAAGCGCCCCTGTGGGCAGGGAGAGAAGCGCCACAATCGGGTCCTGACAGACAGACAGACACCAGGAGGGGGAGGATGGAACAGGCGGGAGTGAAAGGTGATACCAGAGAGGCTCCGGCTGAAAAGGAAACAGGAAAAGGGGGAGAAACCAGCAGAGACTGCCTTGGGGATGAAGGGGGAAAAAGAGGGAAAAGAAGGGGAAGAAGATGAAAAAGAAGGGAAGGATAAGAAGGGGGAAAGAAAGGAGAAAGAAGATGAAAAAGAAGGGGGAAAGCAGAGGAGAAAGAAGGGGAGGGTAAGAAGGGAGAAAAGCAGGGAAAAGAAGGGAGAAAGGAGATGAAAAAGAAGGGAGAAAATGGGGAAAGAAGGGGGAAAGAAGAGGAAAAGAGGGGGAGAAGATGAAAAAGAAGGGGAGGGAAAGAATATGGAGAAAAGTGGGGGAAAGAAGGGGGAAAGAAGAGGAAAAAGTAAGGGGGAGAAGATGAAAAAGAAGGGGAGAGTAAGAAGGGGGAAAATAGGGAGAAAAGTGGGGGAAAGGAAGGAGAAAGAAGAGGAGAAAGAAGGGGGAAAGCAGGGGAGAAAGAAAGGGAGGGTAGGGGAGGTTAAGGAAGGAGGGAGAAAAGTGGGAAAAAAGATGGAGAAGGAGAGAAAGAAGAGGAGGAAGAGAGGAGAAGGGGAGGGTAAGAAGGGGGAAAGAAGGGAGAAAAGTGGGGGAAAGAAAGGAGAAAGAAGAGGAAAAAGCAGGGAGAAGAGGGAAAAGAAGGGGAGGGTATAAGGGGGAAAGAAGAGAGAAAAGTGGGGGAAAGAAGGGAGAAAAATGGGGAAAGAAGGGGGAAAGAAGAGGAAAAAGAAGGGAGAAGAAGATGAAAAAGCTGAGAGGGATCAGCAGCTGAAGGGATGATGGAGCTGCCTGTGGTGCAGAGATGTCACACGAGGCCAAGTGGCAGCACAGAGAGACCTAAAGATGGATCAAGGGTTTGTTTCTTGGAGGCAGCAGCAGCTCAAAGTCATTCCTGGAAATAGATTTTCCAGCTCTTTCCTTCCTGAGGAGTTTAGGCTGGCTTGGCTGGAGCCCAAGCTTGGCTTAGGGGAGTTCAGGGGAACAGATGAGCTCCAGGAACAGGAGCCAGCATTCCCAATGCTCCTGCTCCCCTCCGTGCTCATCCAGAGCTAAATCCGGGGGAACAGTTGTTCCAAAGGCTCGAGGAGGGCTCAGAGAATGTGGCTAAACTGTGTGCCAAATAGGAGCTGGAAATGAAAGGGAAAAAGGGGGAAAGAAGGGAGGAAGAAGGGGGAAAGAAGGGAGGAAGAAGGGGAAAAGAAGGGAGGAAAAAGGGGGAAAGAAGGGAGGAAAAGGGGGAAAAGAAGGGGGAAAAGAAGGGAGGAAGAAGGGGGAAAGAAAGGGGGAAAGAAGGGAGGAAGAAGGGGAAATGAAGGGAGGAAGAAGGGGGAAAGAAGGGAGGAAGAAGGGGGAAAGAAGGGAGGAAGAAGAGGAAAAGAAGGGGGAAAGAAGGGGGAAAGAAGGGAGGAAGAAGGGGAAATGAAGGGAGGAAGAAGGGGGAAAAGAAGGGAGGAAAAGGGGGAAAAGAAGGGGGAAAGAAGGGAGGAAGAAGGGGAAAAGAAGGGGGGAAGAAGGGGGAAAGAAGGGAAGGAAGAAGGGGAAAGGAGGGGAAAAAGGGGGGAAGGAAGGGGGAAAGAAGGGAAGAAGAGGTGGAAAGAAGAGGAAAAAGGAGGAAAGAAGGTGGAAAGAGGAGGAAAGAAAGGGAAAGAAGGTGGAAGGAGGGGGGAAAAGAAGAGGGAAATGGAGGAAAGAGGGTGGAAAGAGGGGAAAAGAAGGAAGAAAGAAGGGGGAAGAGGGAAGAAAGAATGTGAAAAGGTAGAAAGAGGGGGAAAGAAGAGGGAAAGAAGGGAGGCAAGAAGGAAGAAAGAAGAGGAAAATAAGTGGAAAGAGGGGAGAAGGAAGGGAGAAAGAAGAAGGGAAAAGGCAGAAAGAAGATGGGAAAGGGGGAAAAGAAGAGGAGAAGTGAGGGAAGAAGAGTGGGAAAGAAAGGAAAGACAAAGAAAAAAAGAAATAGAAAAGAAAGAAGGAAAGGAAACCACCCCCAAACCCTCTCAGAACCACAACGGACAAGCAGCTTCAATTTAACACCATAAAAGAATATGCAAATGCTTCAAATACCGAAATTACAAATGTGAGAGAAAACAGTTTGTGCTAATTTGCCGGGGGAGGGGAGGGGTGACTTTAATCTGATTTTCTGGGAAGTCTTCACAAAGATTCTCACAGTCACGAAATTCGTCAGTGATGTTTCACAGAGACTTAAAAAGCTTTTTAGAACAACCTCTGAGGACACCTAAAGCTGCTTGCAGTTGTTAAAACCGCGGTGGGAAAGAGCGGGGAGGGAGTGTGGGAGGTGGGATGAACCAAAAGGCGTTACCTGATCTCATTGGGTGCCTCCTCTTCCTCGTATCTCTTCTTTTCTTTCCTCCTTATGGTCAGCCTCACCACCAGGAAGAGGAGGGAGAGCCCCAGCACCACTCCGCATACCGCCCCGGCGATCATACTGATGTTTGTGCATCTGTTGTCCAAAAAAACCCAAATTTATCAGTGAGCCTTTGCTGGCGTGGTGAGTTTTTAGTCCATGCTCCAAGTCCCAGCGCTGGGTACAACTCAGGACAGCGCGCTGGAGTTTATTTTTGAGGTGTGTCTCCGCACAGAAGTTGAACCAGTTTATCTCCAGCTAAGCTGAGCTGGCAGGGAGTGAAGCAGTTTTCACCCCTGCGAAGGTGAAACACGAGTGCTGTGCCTTCAGCTGCGGGGCTGAGTTGAAATAAGGAGGAAAAATCCCCTTCTAAGAGTGTAAAAATACAGAAAATGCAAAGACAGGGCAGCCCCTGTGTGAAACACAGCACGGGCAGCACCCCAAGGCAGAGGAGTGTTTAATCTCTTAATGTTCCCCATGAGGATTTTGTCCCTTGAATGATTACAGCCTTATTCCGAAATTGGAGTTGAAATAAGGAGGAAAAATCCCCTTCTAAGTGTAAAAATACAGAAAATACAAAAACAGGGCAGCCCCTGTGTGAAACAGCACCAGGCAGCACCCCAAGGCAGAGGTGATGGCAGAGGAGTGTTTAATCTCTTAGAGTTTCCCCATGAGGATTTTTCCCCCTCCTTCAACTCCCCTTGAATGATTACAGACCTATTCTGAAATTGGGGTTTAAATAAGGAGGAAAAATCCCCTTCTAAGTGTAAAAATACAGAAAATACAAGGACAGGGCAGCCTGTGTGAAACAGAACCAGGCAGCACCCCAAGGCAGAGGAGTGTTTAATCTCTTAATATTTCCCCATGAGGATTTTGTTCCCCCCTTCAACTCCCCTTGAATGATTACAGCCCTTTTCTGAAATTAATTATTCAAATGGGGAGGAAAAGTGACCTGGCCGAGGCAGACAAAGCAGGAGAGGAAACCATCCTGGGCAGGGCCTTTTTCATGCAAACCAGCCGAGTGATGAGAGAACATTTCCCATGGGTGATGGGCCCTTTGCTGATGGTTTATGACAACCTTTTTGGATAGAAGTGCTCAGGCTGGCTCGGCTGAAAGGTGTTTCCTTAAGCTCAGTCCCTCAGGGGGGTTTAGCAAAGCCGAGTGAGGTTTTAAACCAGTTCAGTTCAATTGCCAGAAAAGCTGCCTGGACGCTTTTACTTCACGTGCCTGAGGCAAACCGGTTTTCCTTATTCCGTATTCCAGTTATTTCAGGCTTGGCTGGGCAGAAAAATTCCAAAGCTGTGGAATCTCCAGGAGGAGACTGCTTTGTTAGGAGTCTTATCACAGCAGGTCCAGCTTGGAGAGCTGTTCAACTCCATTGTTTGGGCCTGCGGTGATAAACTCCACCCTTTTCCTGGTATGCAGATGGAAAGGACGCCCTGGTGGGGCTCCTCAGGCGATTTTGACCTCTGCTGTTCAGGACACAAATGGCTAAACCTGATTAAATTATGTCAAAAGTTACTTTTTATCCTGCAAATTATCCTGCATTACTTCCTCATTTTGGGACCCCTTCCCATGAAAGGGACCACCGACCCCTTCGAGGAAGAAACTACACATGCTTAATAACTTTTGAACTAATTATCATGCTTAATAGCTTTTGAATTAATTACCATAGGAAGCAGGGAATGGGATGTACCAAAGTTATGAATATTTGTATTTTGGATATTCAATACTTAAACAGATACAAGGACTCTGTAATCACCTGTAAATTGGGGTGTGTATTTGGGAGCTATCCCACAATAAACAAACACTTTCTAACTCTAAACTGTTCGAGAGTTTTGGATATTTGTACCAGATCAATATCCATATTGGGAATGGGATGTACCAAAGTCATGAACATGTATTTGTATTTTGGATATTCAATACTTGTACAGTTAAAAGGGCTCTTTAATCACCTGTAAATTGCAGTGTTTATGTCACAATAAACACACACTTTCTAAACTGTTCGAGAGTTTTTGTCCGTCACAGCTGGATGTCGGTGCTAGATCAATATCCGTATTGGGAATGGGATGTACCAAAGTCATGAATGTGTATTTGTATTTAGGATATTCAATACCTGTACAGTTAAAAGGGCTCTGTAATCACCTGTAAATTGTGGTGTGTATTTGGGAGCTATCCCACAATAAACATTCACTTCCTAACTCTAAGAATTTTTGGATGTCGGTACTAGATTAATATCTATATTGGGAATGGGATGTACCAAAGTTATGAACATGTACTTTTACTTTGGGTATTCAATACTTGTATAGATAAAAGGGCTCTGTAACACTGTAAATGTGGTGTGTATTGGGAGCTATCCACAATAAACATGCACTTCCTAACTCTAAACTGTTAGAGAATGTTTGGATATTGGTACTAGATCAATACCCATATTGGGAATGGGATATACCAAAGTTATCAATATGTGTTTGTATTTTGGATATTCAATACTTGTATTGAATTGATATCTATGGATATCAAAATCCATAGCTCAATATCCATATTGAGAATGGGATGTACCGAAGTTATGAATATGCATTTGTATTTTGGGTATTCAATACCTGTACAGATAAAAGGGCTCTGGAATCACCTGTAAATTGTGTGTGTATTTGGGAGCTATCCCACAATAAACAAACACTTCCTAACTCCAAGAGTTTTTGGATATCGGTACTAGATCAATATCCATATTGGGAATGGGATGTACCGAAGTCAAGAACATGTATTTGTATTTTGGATTTTCAATTTTCAATACTTGTATAGATAAAAGGGCTCTGGAATCACCTGTAAATTGCAGTGTTTATGTCGCAACAAACACACACTTTCTAAACTGTTCGAGAGTTTTTGTCCGTCACAGCTGGATATCGGTACTAGATCAATATCTGTATTGGGAATGGGATGTACCAAAGTCATGAATGTGTATTTGTATTTAGGATATTCAATACCTGTACAGTTAAAAGGGCTCTGTAATCACCTGTAAATTGTGGTGTGTATTTGGGAGCTATCCCACAATAAACATTCACTTCCTAACTCTAAGAATTTTTGGATGTCGGTACTAGATTAATATCTATATTGGGAATGGGATGTACCAAAGTCATGAATGTGTATTTGTACTTTGGGTATTCAATACCTGTATAGATAAAAGGGCTCTGGAATCACCTGTAAATTGTGGTGTGTATTTGGGAGCTATCCCACAATAAACATGCACTTCCTAACTCTAAACTGTTAGAGAATGTTTGGATATTGGTACTAGATCAATATCCATATTGGGAATGGGATGTACCAAAGTTATCAATATGTATTTGTATTTTGGGTATTCAATACTTGTATTGAATTGATATCTATGGATATCAAAATCCATAGCTCAATATCCATATTGAGAATGGGATGTACCGAAGTTATGAATATGCATTTGTACTTTGGATATTCAATACTTGTACAGATAAAAGGGCTCTGGAATCATCTGTAAATTGTGGTGTGTATTTGGGAGCTATCCCACAATAAACAAATCCTTTCTAACTCTAAACTGTTAGAGAATGTTTGGATATCAGTACTAGATCAATATCCATATTGGGAATGGGATGTACCAAAGTTATGAATATGCATTTGTATTTTGGATATTCAATACCTGTATAGATAAAAGGGCTCTGGACTCACCTGTAAATTGTGGTGTGTATTTGGGAGCTATCCCACAATGAACAAACACTTCCTAACTCCAAGAGTTTTTGGATATCGGTACTAGATCAATACCTATATTGGGAATGGGATGTACCAAAGTCAAGAACATGTATTTGTATTTTGGATATTCAATTTTCAATACTTGTATAGATAAAAGGGCTCTGTAATCACCTGTAAATTGCAGTGTTTATGTCGCAACAAACATACGCTTTCTAAACTGATCGAGAGTTTTTGTCCATCACAGCTGGATATCGGTGCTAGATCAATACCCGTATCTATAATAAATCACTCCCGTGTCTCCTCTGTGGCCCTCAGGGGTGTTTGCGGGGGATGTCCCTGCCCAGGGCGGTACTTACGCTGCACTGTCACCTGCAGCACGCAGCTCTCCTGCCCCGCCTCGTTGGTGGCCACGCACTGGTACAGCCCCGCGCTCATCTGCGTCAGGTTCTTCAGCAGCACCTGCCCGGGGTTCGAGATGTCTGCCAGGGGAAAACACGGCTGGGGTTAATCAAATGGAGGGAGGAACTTCAGCTGTGGGTAGGGCAGGCAGGAGCAAATTGATCTGTGGGGTGAAATCAGCTCCAGAGCAATGCCAAGGAGGGAAGGAAAGGAGAAAGGAGGGGGGAGAAGGAGGGAAGGAGGAAAGAAGGAGAAATAAGGAAGGAAGGAAAAAAGGAAGGAAGAAAGAAGGGAGAAAGAAAGGGGAAAGAAAGGAGCAATGAGGGGGAAAGAAGGAAGAAAAAAGAAGGGAGAAAGAAGGAAGAAAGAAGGGAGAAAGAAAGGGGCAAAGAAGAGGGAAAGAAGGGGGGAAGGGAGAAAGAAAGGGAAAAGAAGGGAGAAAGAAAGGAGAAAGAAGGGAGAAAGAGGGCGCAGCCGCAGCGGTGGGAGCAGTGTTGGAGCATCCACCCAGTGATCCCAGCGCTCCAAGAAGCAAAGCCCCGACTCACTGACTCTGGAGTTGGGCGGGAGCGGCTCGGCTCTCTCATCCTCCTCGCTGAGGCGCTGCCAGCGGTACGAGATGGGGGCAGTGCCCGAGGCGGAGCGGCACTGCAGGGACAGCTCCTTCCCCTCCAGCAGCTCCCCCTCCAGCCAGCACTTGGGCTTGGAGGGTTTCTCTGCAAGGAGAAGACAGGTCACGGCATCGCAGCAGACTTTGCTCACTGGAAACTTTCCTTTGGCATTTAAACAGCTTCCAAGAGCTGTCTTCTCTGGAATGCGTGAAGGAATCACACCAGTGATGGTTTTTAGGGGGGTAAAACTCCTTTCCTTTCCTTTCCTTTCCTTTCCTTTCCTTTCCTTTCCTTTCCTTTCCTTTCCTTTCCTTTCCTTTCCTTTCCTTTCCTTTCCCTTTCCTTTCCTTTCCTTTCCTTTCCTTTCCTTTCCTTTCCTTCCTTTCCTTTCCTTTCCTTTCCTTTCCTTTCCTTCCTTTCCTTTCCCCTTTCCTTTCCCTTTCCTTTCCCTTTCCTTTCCCTTTCCTTTCCCTTTCCTTTCCTTTCCTTTCCCTTTTCCTTTCCCTTTCCTTTCCCTTTCCCTCCCCTTCCCTTTCCCTTCCCTTTTCTCCTTTCTCCTTTCTCCTTTCTCATTTCTCCTTCTTTCTCCTATAGGGCGCACAGCAGAAGGTTTTTAGGAGTTTAGCTGCCACCCCACAGAGGAGCTGGCTGGCTCAGCCATAGCAGTGACATCTCACACTTTTTGCCTCACGGTCCCTTGCAGCTCTATCACCACATTCCTCTTCCAGGCACAATTTCCAGAACATCTTTCCCTCCCTTCCTTTCTCCAGTTCTTCCTTCTGCCCTTACAGGCTGCAGGAACCTTCCAGGGGATCCCAGAGAGTGTGAAAAGCAATAAACTGAAATCAGAGAGGGAAATGCCACCCCCACGTGTCACCTCCACAGGCTGGGTCAGGCCTGGTGCTGGGACATGCAGCGCCAGTGCCCAGCAGGAGTGTGGGCAGGGTGGTGAGATAGGATATCAGCCTGCCTTGGGTGATGAGGTCACAGCCATCCCTTGGAAACAATGGCTTTGCATGTTTGTGCCCATTTGTGGGCTCATTTGCTGCCAGGAAGTGGAGAGATGAGCAGAGGAACAACTTTGGCAAATGACAGGTCTGGAATCACTAAGCAGAAACCCACTAGAGACACAATCAGATGGGAACCTTGATATTTTCATGGTGGAGCCATTGTGCATGAGGTGATCCTAATGAATTTGTTTTAGGGTTCGGTGCTATCACACCAACCTCAGACCAGTTCTTTAGGCTCTTCCTGTGGCCAAAAAACACAAAGGCAGATTTAAAGTTGGGCACTGAAACCCAATTTTGAGGTGCCTTTGTGCATTTCTACCCTGCTGAAACCAATCTCTCCCCAGGAAGTGAGTCCGGATTTTTTTTTTTTTTCCCTTTGGAGAAGAAGGAGCTGTCCTTACACAAAACCTTGAGGGTGGTGAGAGCCAGAAAATGCTAGGCAGAAACCTACTAGAGACACAATCAGATGGGAACATTGATATTTTCATGATGGAGCCATTGTGCATGAGACGATCCTTATGAATTTGTTTTAGGGTTCAGTACTTATCACAGTTCAGTGCTATCACACCAACCTCAGACCAGTTCTTTAGGCTCTTCCTGTGGCCAAAAAATGCAAAGGCAGATTTAAAGTTGAGCACTAAAACCCAGTCTTGAGGTGTCTGTGCTAGGCAGAAACCTACTAGAGACGTAATCAGGTGGGAACCTTGATAGTTTCATGGTGGAGCCATTGTGTATGAGATGATCCTTAGGAATTTTTTGGAGGGCTCAGTACTTATCACACTTCAGTACTATCACATCAACCTCAAATTCCTTAGGCTCTTCCTGTGACCAAAAACCTCAAAGGTGTTAAAGTTTGGCGCTGAAACCCAATCTTGAGGTGCCTTTGTGCATTTCTACCCTGCTGAAACCAATCTCTCCCCAGGAAGTGAGTCCGGATTTCTTTTTTTTTTTTTCCTTTGGGAGAAGAAGGAGCTGTCCTTACCCACAACTTTGAGGGTGATGCGAGCCCACTCGTACTGGCCAGCGTTCTTGACCTTGCAGATGTATTTCCCTGCGTCGCTGGACTGCAGGGAGATGATTTGCAGGGATGCATCTCCAGCAAGGAAGTTGGAGGTGAAGGAGACACGGCCCTTCTGCTCCTCATTCAGGTCATCATAGACACGGCCCCCGGAGTAGGTGATCACCTGGGAGGGGAGCAGACATTGAGTTGTTGTTTTATTTTCACGTGGAACAACAAATCCGAGCGTTTCCAGGAGCTGCACATCCAGGGAAGTGAGTTGTCAAGGGTCACACAGGAAGCCTGAGGCAGGGCGGGGAAGCAAACCTGGGTTTCTACCCTGAGAATGGTGCAAAAAGTGTATTTATTTCTGCTGGAGGTTTATACTGGGCACTTTACAAGTGTGAAAACAGGCATCAGTTTGTGCCACAACACATCAAAGCAGTCTGGAGGTTGGCTGTGCTAATTTAAATCTCTGCAGACCTCATTTTTATAGGGACTAAACTGCTGTGTTGCGAAAAATGCCTCTTTTATGATTGGCTTTTTGCAAATATTCAAATGAATATTATATGTGTTGTGTTAGAAAGTGATGCTGTATTAATTCTCTTAAGTAGTGTAGTAAATACCGTTTTAGGTTATAACAAAATGTTAAAATAGAGACTATGCTATGTAGGATACTTTTTTACAGAAAGGACTCACACCGAGATAGCAGCCACAGGACACCTGAATCTTTCAGAGAAAGAGAATTTATTGCCCCATTATCAGGAGAAACAAACTTCTTCCTGCCTTCTCAGGATTCAGAGGAAGAAGCTGGCGCTGCCCAGACAGAATTCTGTGTTTGAATGGAATTTATGCATCATGGATGAGGTGTATGAATATGCAACAGGCTGTTGCTTTTAAGGGTTAATCCTCTGTTAAGGTGGGTCCTTTTTTGGGCTCATTTTGCCCAGAAAAGGTACCCGGACTGTCTGTAACTCTTTGTTTTATTGTCTCGTATTGTCCTAATTCTAATTGTCCAAATTATTATTATCCTAATTGTATTCCTATTTTTATAACCATTTTACTACTATTAAACTTTTAAAATTTGAAAAACAAGTGATTGGCGTTTTTCACATCTGTGTTGTACTGAAACCAAGGATTCAAAAACTGGGCCTGCAAAACCCAAGGTTATTTTGAAAACCTGAAGGGCACTTCTGAACCTGATCTAACAAAGACTGACTGCAAAAAAAACCAAAAAAAAAAAATCCATTGTAACCAAACCTGATCCTGGTTGGATATCAAATAACTTTTCCACATTCTAAATCTCTCTAAATCAGCTCTGTTTCCCAAACCCTGCTCTCATCATCAGCACAACCTGCAGAGATCATCACAGCAGCGCTGGCAAATGGAGGCCTGGTGGTGTGAGGGCAGAAATGAAGTGATTTTCTCAGCAAACCCACCGCTTTCTGCACGGTCTCGGAGATGTGGAGCAGCCACTCGATGTCCAGGCTGCCCTGCTCCAGCAGCCCCAGGCGGTGGTGGCAGGGCAGGGTCACGTTTTCTTCTGCCACCCTCTTGAACTCGGTCTGAGCCTCGCAGAGCCAAACAGAACAGGAAGCTGGAAGACAAATTTCAGATTTCAAAGTGGTCAAATGTTGGAACCCAGGGAATTCCTCTGGCTGCCCTGGAGGACTCGAGACCCTGCCCAGGGGGCTCAGAGACCTTGGCACAGAGTCCAAGACCCCTGTGCCTTTGATTTAGCCCTTGGAAAAAACAGTTACCAACCTTTATGTGAAGAATTACAAATCAAGAAAGTTTAAGTAGAATAATAGTTGGTTTGTCATGGGGTGACAAATAGATTTTTTGGGGTTTTTAGAATGGGGGCTTGGGACAAGCAGCTTCAATTTAACACCGTAAAAGAATATGGAAATGCTTCAAAATACCATATATCAGAAATATATATATGGCAGAAATATTATGTATATCAGAAATATATATATAGGAAATATATACATGTCAGAAATATACATAAGAAATATTATGCAAATGGGAAATATTATGTATTCAGAAAGATACTTATTAGAGAGATTATGTATATCAGAAAGATATGACAAACAGCTTCAATTTAACACCATAAAAGAATATGGAAATGCTTCAAAATACCATATATCAGAAATATTATGTATATCAGAAATATTATATATATCAGAAATATTATATATGTCAGAAATATATATGTCAGAAATATTATGTAAATCAGAAATATATATGTGTCAGAAATATGTTTATCAGAACTATTATATATGTCAGAAATATATATGTCAGAAATATATATAAGAAATATTATGCATATTGGAAATATTATGTTTTCAGAAAGATATTTATTAGAGAGATTATGTATATCAGAAAGATATGACAAACAGCTTCAATTTAACACCATAAAAGAATATGGAAATGCTTCAAAATATCATATATCAGAAATATATATATGTCAAAAATATTATGTATATCAGAAATATATATGTCAGAAATATGTTTATCAGAAATATTATATATCAGAAATAGATATATAAGTCAGAAATATTATGTATATCAGAAATATATATATAGCAGAAAGATATAGATGTCAGAAATATATATAAGAAATATTATGCATATCGGAAATATTGTGTATTCAGAAAGATACTTATTAGAGATATTATGTATATCAGAAAGATATGACAAGCAGCTTCAATTTAAACACCTAAAAGAATATGGAAATGCTTCAAAATACCATATATCAGAAATAATATGGCAGAAATATTATGTATATCAGAAATATATATATGGCAGAAATATGTATCAGAACTATTATATATATCAGAAATATATATATGGCAGAAATATATATAAGAAATATTATGCATATTGGAAATATTATGTATTCAGAAAGATATTTATTAGAGAGATTATGTATATCAGAAAGATATGACAAGCAGCTTCAATTTAACACCATAAAAGAATATGGAAATGCTTCAAAATACCATATATCAGAAATAAATATATGTCAAAATATTATGTATCAGAAATATATATGTGTCAGAAAATGTTTATCGGAATATTATGTATATCAGAAATATATATAGTCAGAAAATATATATAGAAATATTATGCATATTGGAAATATTATGTTTTCAGAAAGATATTTATTAGAGAGATTATGTATATCAGAAAGATATGACAAGCAGCTTCAATTAACACCATAAAAGAATATGGAAATGCTTCAAAATGCCATATATCAGAAATATATATGTCAAAAATATTATGTATATCAGAAATATATATGTCAGAAATATGTTTATCAGAAATATTATATATACCAGAAATATATATGTCAAAAATATTATGTATATCAGAAATATATATATGGCAGAAATATGTTTATCAGAAATATTATATATATCAGAAATATATATATGTCAGAAATATTATGTATATCAGAAATATATATATCAGAAATATATATAGTCAGAAATATACATAAGAAATATTATGCATATCGGAAATATTATGTATTCAGAAAGATATTTATTAGAGATATTATGTATATCAGAAAGATATCTCTAGCAGAAATATGAAGCATATCAGAAATACATACATCAGAAATATGATGCATATCAGAAATAAGAAACCAGCCTGGGAAGAAGAGGGTTAAACTTAAGGAAAGTGTGGAATAAGCAGGCTTGGGAAGCAACTTTGAATAGCAGCGCCAAAACCAAACCCTATGAGGTTTTTTTTGGTCTGTCGGGATCTAAAATAGAAATACAAAGGGAAGTGCCGGGCGAACCCGCTAGAGGGAAGCAGAGCCCGTGGAATGTGAGACAAAATCCCCCTAAAAGCCGCCCGGGAGATGCTGCAGCGCCGGGAGATGGGAATGTTCGGCCAGCGCTGCCTCAGGCACTGCCCGCTCGAGCTTTGGTCTGCATCCATTGAAAACTGCACAAAAATCCACCATCAGCTCTTGGCTTTGCCCGTCTCCGACTTGTGGACTCAGCGTGGGAAGTTCGAACTCAGTTAAAACTGACCCAAGAGATCAGAGGGAGGGAAGGTTACAGGCCTTGGGGTCAAAATCAAAAATTCCCCACCCAAATTTCCCTGCGGTATCGATGCCGTTTGCCAGTGGGGTGTAAATCTTCTCTTGAGCTGTTCTGCAGTTTTGCTGTTCAAAACAAAACCCTAAAACAGTTTCTTTTTTTCCCTGTGAACTGAAGTGGGAGGAAATATTTTGCTTCCTGGGCCAAATATTGCGAAAGTGCTGAAAATTGGGGAAGTTCAGAGCACTGGGAAGTCCCGCGTGTGGCTGGACACACAGTCCTGGGAGAACAGAGCAGCAGCACAAGAGGTTCCAATCGCTCAGGCTGGATTTATTCCTATATTTTTAATATTATTATATACTATTTATATATTTTTCTGCTATTTAAACAGTGGATCCTGAACCTTCAAGTGAAAACCAGACAGAAAATTGACATCCAACATGACTCTCCCTCATTTTTTCCATTTCTTCAGGAGCAACTTTTAGAAAATTCCTTTCTGCTCCCATTCTCAGCTCTGCCTTGAGTTACCACGACCATTCCCCCAGCTGCTGAGATTTGGAGATTTAATTTCTCCTTCCCAAACACTTTTATCAAGAATTATCATCCCCTCCATTAAATATTCAGAATTTTAGGACAGGTGGAGCCTTGCCAAGGCTTCAGCTCTCCCCCAGTGAAAGCTCCTTCCCAGCCACATTAGCCGCTTGCTTTAAAGGGAAAAGTAATCCAGTTTATCGCTGGATTCGCTGCTCTCCAAGCTCCATCTGCCAAATACAATTAGAATTCCTGCCCAGGATGGATCCAGCTTTTCCCCGGAGCTCACGTTGCTGCGGGCTGCCCTCATTAGCGCCGCCACTGCCACATCACCGATCAATAATCTTAATTTAGGCACCACAGCCGCGACATTCACGCGACATTTGCAACTTTTTCCAAGCCCTGTGGAGCTCTGAGGGTTCCTGCACAACCTCGGGAGGTGTTTTGGGTTTTTAAGCTTAATCCTGATCGAGGTTTTTAATGAAAAATTATAATTTTTCTGCGAGATTATGGCAGTTTTCATTCTTTTTTTGGCTTAGACGGGCTGGGTTTAGTGGAGCTCACACCTCAGAGGGATTTTTGCTGCTCCCAGGAAATATCTGTGGATTTGAGGAAGTTTATGATGAGTCTATAAACTCATCTTCTAAATGGGGAGAAAAACCAGGGAGACATCCAGTGGAATAGTGACAAATTCCTGCAGCACCCTTTATTTTTTCAAAGAAATCAGAAATAATTTCGAGCTCATTCATCACTGACCCAGTAACCAAACTCACACACCGTGCAAACTTTTCCATAACATTATTAAGAGAAAAAAAAAAATCTTATTTACAACCCCTGATTTGTCTCTTTAATCCTTATTAATGCTTTACCAATACCTGAAAACTCCCACAGGAGTTTAAATTTTGCAGGTTCTCTAGACAGGAGCCTCACTTTATTTCCCTCCAGTCACCCAGATGTTGAAAGGAAGACAAAACAGCCTCTTACAATAACCCAACATGAGGGCCAGGCTGAGAAATTACCCACAAAAATCCCAAACGACCTCAACATGAACAAATCTCACATTTTCCACAGTTTCTTGTAGGGTTTTGCTGCAGCAAACAGGGGTGAAATGGTGATTTAGGTGTAGAAATGTGCAAGAATTTATGGCACAGGAGAGAAAAAGGAGCCAGAAACAGATGCAGGTCCCTTCTAGGTTTTATTATCCGAAGAAGAACAAACACTCCCTGAAGTTTGTGTAGGTGAGACCTTGCAAGGACAGTCCAAAAAAATGAGATTTTTAATAGATAAATAATGTTTTATTGATTTTTGTGGTTAAAAGTTGGAAAAAAATGAGATTTTTAATAATTAAATAATGTTTTATCCATTTTCATGGTTAGAAGTTGAAGTAAATGAGATTTTTAATAGATAAAGAAGGTTTTAACCATTTTCGTGGTTAAAAGTTGAAAAAAATGAGATTTTTTAATAAATAAATAAGGTTTTAACCATTTTCATGGTTAAAAGTTGAGGTTTAATTTAAAAGACTGCCAGAGGAGTGTCTGCACTGCCCAGGACGCAGGGCAGGGGTTGCAAAGGGATTTATTCATCCCTGTGCTGTTCCAAACCTTCCCTCCCAAAGCTCCCCAGCCCTGGGTGGCCTCAAGGGCTGGATCCTGCACACAGAGGATGAAAAAAGGGATGATTTTCCCAGAAATCATGTCCAAAAGCAATGCCACATTTCTGCAGGCTCCACAGCTCTTGCCCAACAAAGCCTCTGCTCCCTTCCACATCCTGTGGGCAGCTCTTTGTGCTCTCAGGAATTTGGGAATTGCTGCTTGTGGCTTCACTCAGTGTGGAAACCCAGGGCACAGGGAATATTTCTGTGTCTGCTCTGGGGTGCCCTGACCCCCAGGGCAGCGCTGACTTTGACCCTCATCCATGGAGAAAGTTTCCTAAACTCCAGAATAGACTGGAATCCACAAAAGTGTGAAATAGATTATAGGGAGCAGTGTAGGTGCATCACTTGGGGAGAAAATGAGGTTTTGGGATTTTTAGTGTGTTGTGGATGGAGGCAAGATGGAGGGCACAGGGTGTTGTCCTGGGTTTCTTCTTCATGCTTCTTCTTCCTTCTTCTTCTTGGGTTTGGGTGGTATTTTGTAATTGGGCAGATTTGGGATCAGTTATTGGGTTAAAAGGGAAAATAATTCAGGTGCCAGTTCTTAATTGGATAGTTTAGTCTTAAAACACCTTGGAACAAGAGATTGTTGGCCATTTTGTGCCTTCTAATGAAAAGCTGCTGAACTCATGGCTATGAGACTGTTTCACTGATGAGAAATAATAAACAAACACCTGAGTCTGAGCATGAGCTACTGCCTCAAGTGCCTTCAATCCAGACCCAGAGAAACCAACAGTTCCCCAGCCTGACTCATTCTCCCAGTTAAGTTTTGGGATTTTTAGTGTGTTGTGGATGGAAGCAAGATGGAGGGCACAGGGTGTTGTCCTGGGTTTCTTTTTCTTGGGTTTGGGTGGCATTTTGTAATTGGGCAGAAAAGTCCTCACTGGGGGCTCTGTGGGATCAGTTATTGGGTTAAAAGGGAAAATAATCCAGGTGTCAGTTCTTAATTGGAGAGTTTAGTCTTAAAAGACCTTGGAACAAGAGATTGTTGGCCATTTTGTGCCTTGCTGCAGAACTCATGGCTGTGAGACTGTTTTGGTGATAAGAAATAATAAACACCTGAACTGCTGCCTCAGGTGCCTTCAATCCACACCCAGAGAAACCCACAGCTGGAGCTGCCACAACTCAGCTCCCATCCCATGACTCCAGGAGGAGGTGGCATTGCTTTTCCTGCTTATCCCAACTCTTTTTTCTTTTCTTTTTTTTTTTTTTTTTTGATTGTTTTTAAATGCTTTTGGAAGCGTTGGCCTGCAGGCTTTGGGTGGCACAGCAGTGACCCTGTGTGACTGTTCCCTGCATTGTTCCTGGGACAATAACTCACCCCACGCCCTGCAGACAGCCACAGCCATCCTCTCATCCCTCCCCGTGTTGAAATCTCCAAGGAAAACACAGCAACAAAGATTTTAATCAAGCCCCAAACCATCCAGACACTGCCCAGATTGATCAGGGGAAGGACTCCAGGGGGTTTTTAGCCCTCTCAGCCCCTTCTGCCTTGCACACATGGCAGAGTTTAAATAAAAAAATAAGTAAATAAATATGGACAACAGGCTGGATCCCTCAGCAAAGATGTCAGGCTTGAGGAATTCCTCAGAACTCGTTTCAACAACGTTTCAAGGACTCCTCATTGTGAGTGTATGTCATAAAAGGGGTTGAATTTCAGCAGCATCAGCCCTTTGAAATGGGAGCAGAGGGAAGGAGCCTGTGCACCACAGCAAGCAGCAAATGCTGAGTGAACCGAGGCTGTGCTCGGCCTTATCACAAATTCTGTGCCCCCAAAGCAGAGTTTTCATGCCTGAATCCTTCCAGGATGCCACATTTTCATGCTGTGCTGAGGCCCAGAGAGTTCCCATACTCGTTACAATTAAATGTATGTACACACCCCACACGTACCCCAACATCAAATATACATTAGCAGACAAGCAGAACCAAAGGGGAAATAAATGCTTTGCTGACGTTTTTATTTGTGGGCAAATTCCCATCCTAAAAGCTAAAGAGCTTCCAGACTTAAATCTTTCATTAGGTTCAGAAGGTTTGAATTAGGGAGCAATGCTGAAAATAGATTCTGCTATTTAAAAAGTAATAGGTTGTGCTGTATCACTTAACTGCTGGAATTAGGAGGAACAGCCTAGAAAAGATTCAGAGAATCAAGATAAAAGAAATGCACAATAAAGCTTTGTAAGCTTAGCCCAAACCACACCCAAGGCCAAACCAAGCTCACTTAAAATATGAATATCCAGAACAGGTTTTCAAAAATTTCAGCTTCTCCAGGAACATCTGTGCAGTTTGTCCTTCAGCAATGCTTTTTATGATTTATTTTGGCTTTTTATCAAAGATGAGGCTTGCACCACAATGTTCCTGATGTCCAGGGAGGAGCAGAAATGCAACCTGTGATTTTCCTACAGCTCCAGAGGTTGGAGGTGACTCAGGAAACGCCTGGAATCTGCTGCTGAGGAAAACTTATCCACACACACGCAGTTTGTGCCCTGTCTGAACAATTCCCAGCTCACCTGTGATGGGTGCTCTGCCTGCTTTTGTTGGTTAAGATCACAGCCCGGGCTGGGTGCAGGTGTGACAGGAGCAGCAGCAGCCCCGGTGCCAGCGCACATCTCATCCTCCCTGCACAGCAAATGTCCCCTGCAGGCAGGGCTTCCTCCCCTGGCATCCTCCTAAAAGTCACCCTCACCTCTGTGCCACTCCTCTGAGGGAAAATGGGATATTTCCAAGTGATTTATTACAAATATGGATATTGATCTAGTACCAATATCCAACTGTGACAAAACCCCTCTAACAGTTTAGAGTTAGAAAGTGTTTGTTTATTGTGGGATAGCTCCCAAATACACACTGCAATTTACAGGTGATTCCAGAGCCCTTTTATCTGTACAAGTATTGAATACCCGAAGTACAAATACATATTCATAACTTGGGTACATCCCATTCCCTGCCTCGTAATTAGTTCAAAAGCTATTAAGCATGCACAGTTTGTTCCTTGAAATGGGTTGGTGGTCCCTTTCATGGGGAGGTGTCCCAAAATGAGGAAGTAAATGAAGTCTTCCCCACTCTGACCTTTCTACATTTTCAATGCAAATCTGACAAATGACCCCCATTGGTAGAACTCCCATTCCCCATCTTCAATTGGTTTCAGAACAGAGGAGGCCACAATTGTCTTATGTTCCTGAAAGCTCTTTATCAGTTTCTATATTCTTCATTATAAACCCAGCTAACCCAACATTGTGCTGACAAGCAATCAATTATTAGTTAACTACTAACTCTTAACTTCATCAAGGCCTACCCATTGATTTTCTTTAACTCCAAGAAAGCTTATCTCTAACTAAAACCTCAGCTCCTCTAAAATCCCTAAATTCCTCAAAGTTTATGTCTCACAAGAAGGAAGGTTGGATATCAGGAAAAAGTTTTTTACAGAAAGGGTGAGAAAGTTCTGGAATGTTCTGCCCGGGGAGGTGGTGGAGTCCCCATCCCTGGGTGTGTTTAACAAAGCCTGGATGTGGCACTGGGTGCCAGGGTTGAGTTGAGGTGTTGGGGCTGGGTTGGACTTGATGATCTTAAAGGTCTCTTCCAACCTGGTGATTCTGTGATTTCAGGAATTCCCTGTGGTCCTGACTCACCCACTCTTCCCAAAAATCCAGGCTGTTGGAAAAAATCTACCTCATTGCATGCAGAAATCCCCGGCTATAGCTGCCTCCAGCCAGACCTGAACTGCTGAAATACTTCATTTTAGTAAAAACAACACAAATAAGCAAAAACTTCCTACTTAAATCAGCCCAGAGAGAATAAACATGCACAGAACTACACCAGGGTGTTCCTTCAGCTGGATAATCCTTCATTTGCCTCACAGTTCTGTGCTAAAATCAAAGTGTCTGAAAACAGGATGTGTCTAAATTAGGCCTGTGCAGGAATAATGTGTTTGGGAGTTAAAAACAAAAAAGGACAGCCTGCCATGTTGCAGCTCTGAACCACTCCCTCATTCCAGGAATTTTGGATGTTTCACATCTGCTGGAGTCTCCTCTTGCTGGAGTCTTATAGGAAATGATTTACTGAGTTTCTCTGACAACAAGAGCTTGCCCCCCATCCAGTGCTGATGAGAAAAACCCTGAGCATTTTGCAATCAGCAGATTCAGGATTTCAGCTGCTGGAGCAGGAGGCTGACAACGACTTTTATGGCCAAGGAATTCCATGTGCAGTCAGACTCTGCAGGGCTGCTGCCGTGACCGGGGAGCTGGAGGACACTGCAGACAGTTCCACACTCCAGCATTTAAGGCTCAGAGGGCCTTAAAGTCAAACTCTGGAGGAACAAAACCTCTTCTTTCCCCACTGTGCTGTTCAGACACAGGCACACAAAGGGTTTCATGTCCCCCTGAGTTCTCTCCCCCGGGTTTTTGCTGTGCGTAAAGCAGGATGAGGCAAAGCCGTGTTGTTTCATCCCAGAGTTATGAGCAGAACCCAAAAAGGTCGACAGCCCCACTCATGCTCAGACCACAGCAGCCCTCTCAGTTACCCTGACAGCATTTCAGGCCAAAATAAACAGCAGGCAGCGTCTCCTTGCAGACAGCTCCGTGCATTCCTTGCACCGGGGAGGGAGCCCGGAGGCGGCCGCAGTCTCCTGAGGGTCATTAAGGGAGCACAGGCTGTGCCCCGGGACATCTGCTCGCTGTGTTCCTTGGCTGGCACAGCCACACAGGCCAAGGGTTGTCTTCTCCAGAGAGCCCCAGCGCTCGCGGTGACCACGGGCTGGCCCCAGCACGCCGCCTGCAGCCGCCTCCCCTGGGCCGCGCAAAAGCGTCCCAAATAGGAAAGATGCTGCATAAGGGGGGGCTCCCCCTCCCTGAGGTGAAGGAGAGGGGTCAGGCCAGCCCCATCCCCATCCACACAGCCCTGCAGAGCCTCTGGAATTGGAACCACATGTGCTGAGGCCAGGGGAGCTGTGCAAACAGAGCGCAGGCCTGCACGCGGCCCAGCTTCCAAGTGGTGACGTGAAGAGTCTGGAATTGAGACTGCCGAGGAGGGAGCAAGGCCAGGGAGAGCAGAAAAACCAACAAAAGCAGAGCGAAACCTCTGCTTTTTAGAGGTTTGCAACAGGAGTGGGGCTGGATTTGGGCTGGTGGTGCAGAAATATCAGCAGCGCCCAGCAATCCTTCATTTGGAAATCCTGGATGAGCCAGGGAGGGGATGTGGGGTGGCTGCACCAGTGCAGCACTAGAGCCCATCCTGTGTGAGTAAATTCACTTTTCCTGGAGTCTAAATGAGGTGATTCATCAGAAAAAAACAACAAAAGCAGAGCAAAAACTCTTCTTTTTAGAGGTTTGCAACAGGAGTGGGGCTGGAATTGGGCTGGTGGTGTTTTACCAGCAGAAATATCAGCAGCACCCAGCAATCCTTCATTGGGAAATCCTGGATGAGCCAGGGAGGGGATGTGGGGTGGCTGCACCAGCACAGCACCAGTGCACGCCCTGTGTGAGTAAATTCACTTTCCCTGGAGTCTAAACGAGGTGGTTCATCAGAAAAACCAACAAAAGCAGAGCAAAACCTCTGCTTTTTAGAGGTTTGCAACAGGAGTGGGGCTGGAATTGGGCTGGTGGTGTTTTACCAGCAGAAATATCAGCAGCGCCCAGCAATCCTTCATTGGGAAATCTTGGATGAGCCAGGGAGGGGATGTGGGGTGGCTGCACCAGCACAGCACCAGTGTGTGAGCAAATTCACTCTTCCCTGTGTAAATTCACTTCTTCCTGGAGTCTAAACAAGGTGGTTCATCAAATGCCCCCAGAGGAAGGTTCAATACTCCTCAGGGAAATCTTTAGGATTCCCTCATGCATTAAAGACAAGTGAAAAATGAATCCTGCAGTACCCAGTGACCACGTGCAACTGAATTTTGCAATAAAACAGCAAAATTCTGTCTCTGAAAATAGCAGAGTTAACTTCCAGCACCAGCCCACATCGAATCCGAAGTTTAGAGGGGCTTGGGAATATTGGGAAATAAAGCATGGAAGCCTTCCCTTGGCCAAGGAGCCTCCCAGGCAGCCAGCAGCTCTGGATGTGCTTTCCCTTCTCTCACTGCACTCTAAAAATTCCACTGCAAGCAGGAGATTCTGCTTTCCATCCCTGGAGCCTCAAGAACAGAAAACAAGGCTCCAGCCCTGCATCTCCCAATTTAATGGTTCAGGGAGTGCCTGTGCACGGGAATGTGTGAAACCCCTTTGCCTTTGCTCCAGGTAATTTTTATCAGGGCATTGACCCAGCAGTCTCCTGTTCACAGCACCAGCTCAGCCAAGCCTCTCAGTGATGCAGCTGGGAATTTGTCAGGGCAGATCTCAGACTCCTGGAGGGAAGAAGCACCCATGGATCTCTGATATTCCCTTTTTTCCCAGGCATTTTTGGGTTGCTTTGTGTACCTTAAAGATCTGAAGGCAAGAAAACCTAAAAATTCCATCCCTAAACATCACAAATTTCACTCATTTCACCTGGTTTCAAAGGGGAGGAAGATGGTTTCAGTGATCATTTCTAGGGTTTCTTTCCCTATTCCATGGCTCTCTGATATTCCCTTTTTTTCCAGGCATTTTTGGGTTACTTTGTGTACTTGAAAGATCTGAAGGCAAGAAAACCTAAAAATGTCATCCCTAAACATCAGAAATTTCACTCCTTTCACCTGATTTCAAAAGGATTAAGAGGAGGAAGATGGTTTCAGTGATAATTTCTAGGGTTTCTTTTGTCTGAGGAATATTCTTAGGTCTCAGTCTCGCAGGGAATCTCTTGTTGCTGTCAGTTCAGGGACACAAAGATGAAGGCACAGAGAAATGAAGTTCTCTGCCCAAGGCAGACACGGAGCAGAATCCAGAATACAAACCCAAAGAGACAGCAACAAAACTGTTTTCAAAGCAGTATTTGTCCATCAGATCTCTCCTCACCCGTTTTGAAATCCAAGGAGAAGGTTGCATCAGCTAACTCTGAAAACCGAGGAGATTGGAAGAGACTTGAGAGATTGATAAGGATTCCCGATAAAAATGTTATTGGGAGGATTCATTCTCCCTTTTTTATCCCTTTACATCAAGATTTTAATCAGAAGGCAGTGAACTGCTTGCTGCTTGGTGTCCTGGAAATTCAGCTTGTTCTAAACTTGCCCCAAAAGGGATCAGGAAACTCAAGGTTTTCACACTTGAGGTTTTCACACTTGAGGTTTTTCTCATCAGGGTGAGCTTCATCCCTCCCTGCAGGAGGGAATTGGGGCAAGAACTGGGGAGCTCAACCAGCCCAGTTTGCTTCCTTTGGCTCCATTCCCTCTTGTGAGCCTGGAAATGCAAACAGCCCCAGGTTTACATCTGCAAACCCCACAAAATCTCCTTTCCTGCAAGGAATTCAAATTATTACAATTTACTGTTCCAATGGGTTCGTTTTGGCTTTGAAAATTCCCAGAGTTCTGGAGCCAGGATTGCCATGAGGAGCCACCAAAATATTTGGCTGCTCTGTGCAGAGCAGAGATCCCTCTGATCCCATTCCCAGCAGGGTTTGGTGCAGTTTTGAGGCTCAGCCTTCACTCCCTGCTCAGCCCTGACACTTGTTAGGAAAATTCATCCACAAACACCAGAGGTTTGTATCCAAAAAGGAGACAGAGGAGTCCTGGAACTTTGTTCCAATCAAGGGAGAGGCCATGGGGCATCCTCTGGGGTCTCAGCAATTTTTGGAGGATGCAGCCTCCTTTTTATCCCAATTTCCCAGCCACGTTTCCCTTCTCTCTTTCCCCATTGGCTGAGGAACTTGAGAGGTTCAGACTTCCTAGAACTCCTGATCCCAAAGATTCCCCTCTAATGTATAACCCTCCCTTTTAATTTTTAATTCTTATGGAATTTAGGTTTTTATTCCCCATTTCTGAGGTACTTGAGAGGTTCAGATTCCCTGATCCCAGAGATTCCCCTCTAATGTATAACCCTCCCTTTTAATTTTTAATTCTTATGGAATTTAGGGGGTTTTTCTTCCCCATTGTTTCTTTCATCTCTCAATGTCTAATTTTGTTTGTCAGCAAACCTATTTGTAAAAGCAAATCTCTTTTTCCATTCATCAATCAGTGGAATCCTTCCCATTGTTTCTTTTCTCTCCCAGTGCTGGTTTTATCTCCCAGCACTGGGAGAGCTTGTTTGGAAAGACAAATCTGCCATTCCTCTCACATCCCTGTTACCTCCGTGGGATGTTCAGTTGTGGGCTCCTAATTGCACATAACAGGCTCTGACATCTCACTTACCCACTACAAGCACCACTAATATGATACAAAATGAATGCCTAATGTATTAACACTCTGTCACTTTTCATCTCCACTCAGCCTCAAAGCTCGGCCACAGCTGCCCCAAGGCACCAAGTGAACAGCAGCAGCTCCTCCCCATCACCCCCAGAAGTCTTGGAAGGGAGATGTTGAACTCTGCAAGGCTCCAGAGATGGAGCCGAGGTGCAACTTGCAGCAGATTCACCCAGAGTCGTGGTGGCCACGCTGATCCTTTTTGGGCTACCTAAAAACATAGGCCAGGCAAAACTGAGAGAATAAAAATTTGTTATTCCTTCAGGTTTTCAGGTGTTTAGGGCAGATGAAGCCCTCCAGGGCCTACAGCCAAAAATGGACAACTGAGCACAGGTTTTCACACTTTTATAAGTTTGATCCATTTGCATTTTGGGGGTGAATTTTCCAATTCGAGCTTCAGCTAATGAAGTCATTGACCCCAAGTTTGCTGCCCCCAACTCCCTTTTGTTTCCATCTCTGGGGCCTGAGGCAGTGAGGTGTCCTTGATTGCCAGGCCTGGAGAGGAATTTTTGTGTCTGCCCCAAATGGGGAAGCAGCAGCTCCCACTGTGTGTGGAGTTCAGAGTTTTACACTAAAGAACTGCAGGGTTACAAATAGATGGAAAAAATAATAATATAATATTAATAAATATAATTTATTATCATTGTTAGTAGTAGTAGTAGTCGCATTAGTGTTAGTATTAAATATAAAATCATCTCTTTCAAGTAGATGGAAAATATAAAAGCTAAAATCCTGGAGAGGAATTGTTGTGTCTGCCCCAAATGGGGAAGCAGCAGCTCCCACTGTGTGTGGAGTTTGGAGTTCTACACTAAAGAACTGCAGGGTTGCAAATAGATGGAAAATATAAAATCTAAAATCTTAAGGCATCAGCAGTGTCAAACCACTGCTTGCAGCCTCCTTCTCCTCAATTCTATTGAGGGCAGGGTCAATTGTTTTGTCCAGTTATTTTAAATATTCACTTAAGCTGTTAGCTGGTTTTCAGTTATTTAAAATATTTACTTAACTTGATAACTTGTTCCTAGTTATTTAAAATATTCCTTTACCTGTTAGCTAGTTACCCATTATTAAATAAATCCTTTAGCCTGTTATCTTATTTCTAGTTACTTAAGATACTCACTTTGCCTGTTAGCTGGTTTCCAGTTATTTTAAATATTCCTTTGCCTGTTAGCCTGTTTCCAGTTTTTTAAATTATTCCTTTGCCTGTTTGCTTGTTTCAAGTTATTTTAAATATTCCTTTACCTGTTAGCTTGTTTCCAGTTATATTAAATATTCCTTTACCTGTTCACTTGTTTCCAGTTATTTTAAATATTCCTTTGCCTGTTTGCTTCTTTCCAGTTATTTTAAATATTCCTTTGCCTGTTTGCTTGCTTCCAGTTATTTAAGATATTCCTTTGCTTCTTTCCAGTTATTTTAAATATTCCTTTACCTGTTATCTTGTTTCCAGTTATTTAAAATATTCCTAATCCAGAGGTAAGAAAATGAAAGGAACCTCATTCTTTAATCCTCATTTTTCACTGGCTTTAGTATGAACCAAAAATTCAAATTTTTGGTTCTCATCACTGAGGTTGAGCTCCCTCCCTGCACTTCCCCTGGAGTTTGGCAGAGCCCCGTACCAGCTGCAGGCAGACTCAGAGGACATGAGCAGCTTTTCTCTCACTTTTTCCACTCTTGGCAGGGTTTGGAGCATCTGGACATCACGCTGAGCTCGGAGTGGAGGTGGAGCTGCAGATGCAGTTTGTGAATCAGCACTGCCAGTGGGGATGGCTGAGGAATGCAAACCCCAGGGAAAGGCTGGGGGGGCCCCCAGCAGCATTTTAGGGAGCTGGAATCTCACAGGGAATTCACTGCTCACCCTGTGTGGGTTCACACTGCACTGAGCACGGCCTCACCTGGCCCCAAATATCCCAAATCCCTTTCCAACAACATTCACAAGCCAAGGATTGGACTGATCGCCCCTGAGAACTTTAAAATGAGACAAAACACAACTTGGAAAGAATTCTCCCTCTCCAAAAGGGAGCACAGCAGCTCTTTTCACTGACAGCACTGCACAGCTGCTGCAAGTGATCCCAAAATCCTGAAACTCGGGGGAACTCAGACCCAGGAAACAAGGAAATGTTATTTAACACAAAGTATGATTGATTCCTATATATATATATATATATCTAAATATATATTAAAATATATATAAAATGTATATATTTTTAATTATATTTATATTTATAGTTCTGTTTGCCTGGTCCAAGATGTTTTCCTGCAGTGAAAAAAAGCCTGAGGGGGATTCTGCTCCCCACATGGTTCCAGCCTGGGAGCTGAGGATGCCAAATTCCAACTTCTGGATCCATTCCACTTGACAACAGCCCACAAACCTAAAAAGGGCACGACCATACACAATAAAAAGTGCAGCAACATTTTCAGCCTAAGAAACAGCCTCAGAAAATGAAGAAATATTGAAATTTTTTTTTTTTTTTTTTTTTTTTTTTTGCTTCCATCGAAGTTTTGGGAGATTGAAAAACTTCTGGGAAATTGTGTTAGTTGGTTTTTTCAAATCATGTTTATTGGTTGGCTTTGGGTTTTTTTTTGCTTATTTATCTAGAAACCTCTTCAGTTTTAGTGTAGATGTGCCAAAATCCTGATCTTTAAAAGTTCAAAGCCCGAGTTAAGTCACTAAGTGAGATGTTTGGAAAAGGCAGAAGGACTAAAGCAGAAAGCAGCTCCATTTCCTTTCTCTCAGGAAGACGCTCAAATTACAACTTTTCAATTCTAATTTTAGCAGCCTGTCAAAAATACAGGTGGGAAGACCAAAAATAAAGCTTTGGCGTCCTGGAGGTAAAATCAAACCCACAAACTGTTGGAGGAGCCAGAGAGGGATGATGTTCCAGAGGCAGGGAGCTCAGCCCAGCGCTCTGATGTCACACCCAGTGCGAGAGGAATAACAGATTTGTCTTTCCAAACAAGCTGTGGGTCTGCTGGCAGATAAAACCAGCACTGGGAGAGGAAAAAAAACCCCAAATTTTTATCCTTTCTTCTTAGACTATCCTAAGTACTTCCTCTTCACTTTTCCTGGCTGCCTTTTTGTTATACCAAAATATTTTCAAGGTAACCTGAATACATCCCTGTGTTCTGAAAAAACACATTTCTGCTGAAGGATTCCACTGATTGATGAATGGAAAAAGAGATTTGCTTTTACAAATAAACTTTAGGTTTGCTGATAAATGAAATTAGACATTGAAATATGAAAGTTGCAATGGGGAGAAATCCTAAGTTCAGTAAGAATTAAAAATTAAAAGGCAGGGTTATACATTAGAGGGGAATCTCTGGGATCAGGTGTTCTGGGAAGTCTGAACCTCTCAAGTACCTCAGAAATGGGGAAAGAGAGAAGGGAAATGTGGCTGGGAAATTGGGATAAAAAGGAGGCCGAGTCCTCCAAAAATTGGAGAGACCCCAGGGGATGCCCCATGGGCTCTCCCTTGATTGGAAAAAAGTTCCAGGACTGCTCTGTCTCCTTTTTGGACATCAACCTCTGGTGTTTGTGGATGAATTTTCCTAACAAGTGTCGGGGATGAGGTTGGGAAGGAAGCAGATGCTTCCCTGCCAGCAGCTGAGCTGTTACAGGGATTTTTTTCATGTTTGCAAATACCAAGGGTCCTGCAGAGGCAGAGGATCTGAGCAAGCCCAGGGCCATGGCTGGGGGCCACCCTGAGCCAGAAGATGTCGAGCATGGCGCCTGCCAAGTGTTCCTGTGACCTTTGCTGGGAAAGAGCAAAGCAGCTCCTTGGCACAGCATCCCTGCAGCCAGGGATGCCCCGAGTGAGGCTGCAGAGCCCTTTGGAAGGACAGGAATTGGGGATCAGCCTAAAAAACGCCTGGCTGAGAGCTACAGCACGTCAGGGAGCCCTGCAGAGGAGCACAGAGCGAGCAGGAGTGGAGGAGGTGAAAATGGGATTCAGGGAGCAGCTGAAGCGTTCTGCTGATGGGATGTGAAAAGGTCAGGCACCTTTGGGGAAACACGCTGGTGTAGGAGTGATGGGGGTAGGACGGTCAGGATGGATGGGGACGAGAGATCTCTGCAGCCAGGGCCTGGAATTTGGGGTTTATTGCAAAGGGCCTGGGGCAGGGCCCTGCTGGGAGCTGCCAGCCACAGCTCAGAGCAGGCTGAGAGAAGAGAGGGGGAGAGAGGATGACAGGGAAAGAGAGTAAAAGAGCAAGAGAGCAAAAGTGTAAGAGAATAAAGGGGTAAGAGAGCGAGGTTCCCGTTACAATTCAATAAATCTTCTTCTGTATTGAATATTCTGATTCTCACTAACCAATGTAGCACAAGATACAAATCCTACAGCATTTACATACAGCCTATAAGAATCACTACATTACCATCCTGTGTTACATTTTAAACCCTACAAACTCCTCTTTGGGCCCCTTCTGCCAAGCTGTAGGGTCTGCTCTGACCCTTGGAGCTGTCTGCAAGCAGAGGGTGTTGTTTCATCAAAAGGGGATTACCTTCAGCCACACCATTATTTTCCAGTTGTTCAGTAACTGAGGGATCTCAAAGCTTGCTTTCATTTCAATCTCACTTATAGTTTCCATATTCTCAAACTCTTTTGCCAGGCAATCATATTGATAAGGCTTTCCTGTTTCATCTTCCCCAACACACTGGGAGGGTCAGGGCAGGATGGAGGAGTGAGGCCGGGAGCAATGAGAGCTCTCAGGACCAGACTGGGCTCCCCCCTCCTTCCCAGCCCATCTCCCAAGCCTTGAAACCTTGAAACCAACACCATTATGGGAATAAATCACGTGGACTTCATTTCCTTCATGGTGCAAAAGCCCCTTCTTTATTCCCATAACTCCTTTTTATTCCGTTTCACAGACCTCCTGTGGGACTCCAATTGGACAGCAGCTTTCTTGCCAATTATTGGTTAATAATCAATTCTGTATTGGTCACTCCAGTGCAATTCTGGATTGGTTACTCCAGCTCCAGGGTGTACGTGCAGGAAAAGTTGTTTTTTAGAGATAGTTTTCATTTTTCTAACAGTGTAAAACCAGTTTATACAGGTGCTGGTTGTTTTTCAGCCAGGAATAAATTGTTACGTTAACAAACTGCTCACACCAGGATTGCTTTCACAGAGAACTCGCAAAGTGCCAGCTTGCCTTAGAAGCAATTACAGGCCAGGCAGGTTTTATGGTGCCTTTCTTTATGATTTTCTACCTTACTGCAGCCATCACTGATCGTTTCCCACGTCCTGAGCCAGGCTGAGGTCCCACCGTGGCTGGAGCAGCCGATTTCCTCAGCACCAGGAGGGGTTTCAGCCACAGCCCTGATTTATCACAAAGCTGATGCTGCAGAAATGTTAGAAAGCATTGGGGAAAACAAAAACCAGACTGTAGCACACTGTTCTCCAGAACAGCTCTTTTGGATTTTGTTTGATCAAAACTTCATCATTCAGAGCCACTTTTGGAGGACAAGAGAATACCTGCAACACCTGCCATAAAGTGAGAGCTCAGTTTGACCAGCAGTGCTTTAGAAACTCAGGACAGAGGGTCAGATTATTCAAATTATTATTATATTATATTGTAATATATATATATATATATATATATATATATATATATATATATATATATATATATGTGTGTGTGTGTGTGTATATATATATATATAAAATATGTAATTAATATAATATTTCTAAAAATTCCCAAGCAATCCCAATCCAAACTCCAATATATATAATTCCAAGTCCAAATCCAAATCCATATGTATTTTATATATAATATTATATAATATGTGTAATATTATATAATATGATATAATATAATATAATATTTCTAAAAATTCCCAAGAAACCCCAATCCAAATTCCAATATATATAATTCCAAGTCCAAATCCAAATATATATGTATAAATATATATATATATTATATAATATATGTAATGTAATTAATAGAATAGAATAGAATAGACTAGACTAGAATATTTCTAAAAATTCCCAAGAAATCCAAATGCAAAGTCCAATATATATAATTCAAAATCCAAATATATAAAATATTTATATATAATATATGCAAATAATATAATATAATATAATATAATATAATATAATATAATATATATAATACAATATTTTTTAAAATTCCCAAGAAACCCAATCCAAATTCCAATATATATGATTCCAAATCCAAATATATTTTATTATCTATATAATATAAGTAATGTAATTATATTATATTATATTATATTATATTATATTATATTATATTATATTATACATTATATTACATTACATTAATTCCCAAGAAACTCCAATCCAAATTCCTGCTCCAAGCAGACCCTCAGGCCCTTGATCACCCCTAGCTGGGCTCATTGCAGTGTTTCTCTCACACAATATTTTTGCTGGAGTTAAGGCAGAACCTGAAGCGCTGCTGCACAGGCCGGGTTTCCTGGACAAGCTGCAGCTTCTCTGATCTCACTTCTGTCCTTTCCAATCTGAGTGAGAAAAGCTGCAGTGCCTCGGGGGGAATGTGTAAAGCTGACAGAGGGAACAAGAAAATTAAAGGAATCAGGGCCAGACTTCTCCGAGGTGGATGAGAAATCCTAAACAGGGGAATCCCAGACAGATTTTAGGGAAAGAAATTGCAGTGAGAGCACTCAGGCACTGGAATGGGGGCTCAGAGAATCATGGAATGGGGGCTCACAGATGTGGGATCATGGAATGGGGGCTCACAGGTTGTGGGATCATGGAATTAGAGCTCACAGATGTGGGATCATGGAATGGGGGTTCACAGGTTGTGGAATTATGGAATTAGGGCTTACAGGTTGTGTGTGGAATTATGGAATGGGGGCTCACAGGTTGTGGGATCAGAATAAGAGCTCACAGATTGTTGGATCATGGATAAGGGCTCACAGGTTGTGGAATTATGGAATGAGGGATCACAGGCTGTGGGATCATGGAATGAGAGCTCACAGGTTGTGGAATTACAGAATGAGGGATCACAGGTTGTGGAATCATGGAATGAGGTCTATGGGATCACGGAATGAGAGCTCACAGGTTTTGGGATCAGAATAAGAGCTCACAGGTTTTGGGATCATGGAATGGGGGCTCACAGGTTGTGGAATCATGGAATGAGGTCTATGGGATCACAGAATGAGAGCTCACAGGTTTTGGGATCACGGAATAAGAGCTCACAGGTTTTGGGATCATGGAATGAGAGCTCACAGGTTTTGGGATCATGGAATAAGAGCTCACAGGTTGTGGGATCATGGAATAAGAGCTCACAGGTTGTGGAATCATGGAATGAGAGCTCACAGGTTGTGGGATCATGGAATAAGAGCTCACAGGTTTTGGGATCATGGAATAAGAGCTCACAGGTTTTGGGATCAGCATCCTTGGGGCTGTTCCAAGCTGGACTGGCTGAGCTGCGTGAACTTGTCCTTGCTTTGAGCCAGAAATCCTTTCCAATTCCCACTGTTCTGTGCCAAGCTCCAAGTCTGGAGTCAGAGACAGATCCCTGAGAATCAAACCCCACCCTTTAAACCTCCAGCTTTCCCTGCAACCCCTAAACTGCCCCCAAAAATCACGGAGAGCTCTTCCCCCAGCGCAGAGGAGCCCCTGAATGCCCCATTGGCGTCACCAGTGTCACCTCAGCAGGGAGGAGGGGGCTCCCTGAGAGCTCCAAACCCAGCCTGGGTGGTCTGTGGGATGGCTGGGCTCAGAATGTGAGGAATTCAACCTCTGTCCTGCTGAAATTTGATGAATTCAGCCTCTCTCCCTGCTGAAATTTGATGAATTCAGCCTCTTTTTGTGCTGACAGTGTCTGTGAACAGGTCCCAGCTGTCCCCACTTCCACTCCAGGACCAGTTTTTTCCCATCACACAGAGAGGAAAATAAAAAGTGAGTGATCAGATCCATCACCTGATATTGTTTTTTTTGATTTTTCAAGTACAAACCTCCATGAAATATTGGGGTTTTCCCAATATTTACTTGGGCAGCACTGAAATTTCAAGGTGCCAGAAAAATGGCTGCTAATAAATCATGAATTGGCCACAAAGCAGCACAAAAAGAGGCACAAAATGTGCAAATATTAAGGTTTTACTTTAGCAGAGTATCTGATATTATTCAAAGCTTTAATTTGGGGAATTGAGGCAAGAACTGGGGAGCTCAACCAGCCCAGTTTGCTTCCTTTGGCTCCATTCCCTCTTGTGAGCCTGGAAATGCAAACAGCCCCGAGTTTACATCTGCAAACCTCACAAAATATCTTTCCCTGCAAGGAATTCGAATTATTACAATTTACTGTTCCAACGGGTTCATTTTGGTTTTGAAAATTCCCAGAGTTCTGGAGCCAGGATTGCCACGAGGAGACACCAAAATATTTGGCTGCTCTGTGCAGCACTTGTGGGGTTTTTTGCTGGTTTGAATTCTGTAGGAAAACCCATTTTCTGTAAGAGGAGCTGCCCCAGCTTCTCCCCCTTGCTTTAAAAAGTCATTTTTCAAGGAGAAGAAATCCCAGATAAAAGCACTGAGCACTCTGGGCTCTGCTGTTCACCCTCACCCCCTTCACCCAGGGCATCCCCAGCTGGAAATCTCCAGCAGAGCCCCCAAAAAGCTCATTTTTAACTGGTTTTTACTTCCCAAATCTGGGAATCAGGGATAACCTCTCAGGGGGGATTGTTGGGGTGTCCTGTGCTGGATTTGATGACCCTGATGGGTCCCTTCCAATTCTAAGCCTCTCTCAGGGGTGTAACAACAAAGAGAAGCAGAAAATTGCCCAGAAAAGGAAACAGAGTTCAGGATTTTCATTATTTACTCTTTTAAACCTCCTTATTTTCAATTTTCTTCTTGCATAAGTAAAGACATCCCTCAGTGCCACCTGGGCAATACAAAGGACAAAAATCACAACTCCCCCCTGCTAAAATCTCTGTGCTCTCTTCACTGCAGCTCCCAGCTCTCCCTGTTTTCAGTTTGCAGGGGAAAAATAAAAAAGGATATTGGACACACAGTGGGTAACTCAGGATGCAGCAAACTGACCAAGGTTGGGAAGAACCCAATCTGTGGCAGATTTTTGGGATAAATCTACAATGCACAAGCTCCATGCAAAGGAAACAGAGTTCAGTGTTGTCATTATTCACCTTTTTAAACCTCTTTATTTTCGCTTTTTCTCCTTGCACAAGCAAAGACATCCCTCAGTGCCACCTGGGCAATACAAAAGGACAAAAATCACAACTCCCCCCTGCTAAAACCTCGGTGTTCTCTTCACTGCAGCTCCCAGCTCTCCCTGTTTTCAGTTTGCAGGGAAAAACCAGATATTGAAAGCACAGTGGGTAACTCAGGGTGCAAGAAGAAAGACCAAGGTTGGGAAAAACCCAATCTGTGGCAGATTTGGGGATAAATCTGCAATGCACAAGCTCCATGCAAAGGAAATCTCTCACCTGGCTGCTGGCAGATTTCAGTCCCCTAACCATGAGGCCAAGCTTAACTCCAGATTAATTTATGGCCCAGCCCTTCTGCTTCAAAAAAATAGAAATTTTATGGTGTTTATGCAATTTACCTGTGGAAAAAATAATCTGTGCTGACATCTAGGGATTGGCATCTGACACAGCCCACAGTGGGAAGGGAAAAAACCCCCAAATCAGCTCATTGCTCCTGGTTTCCAGCTAGGAGTGAGCTCAGGCTGTGAGGAGGTACCTGGCTTCCTGCCCAAACCATCCCTTCCTTCTTCTGAGGCCCCTCCAGCTCCACATGGCTAAAAAAGGCAGCTGGAAAATGTCCTGGAAGCACAAAATGCTGCATCCCTCCCTCCCTGCCTGCAGGGAGCAGCTCTAGGTGAGCTCTGCCTGAGCTCTTCCCATTTTGGAAGAGTTTTCATGCAGTTCTTGCCCTCCAAAAATGTGGAATTAATGATTATTCTTGGCACTCCCACACTCCTGGCTGTAAAATCAGGTTTACTATGGCTCCTGCAGCTCTGAGGAACTCCAGGCCCTGAAGGAAAAATCTCAATTTCTTTTCACTCCCTGCTGGTGCCACGAGAGCTGAGCTGGCAGCTGGGGATGTTTCCTCCTGAACCTGGCACTGCTGTTACAGGAATGAAATATTTCCCAATTATTACTAAAAATGGCAACAAGAAATGGCATTATTTACACTGCAAGGGCCAAGGGGGGTTTTTGGGGGTTTGGGTTTTATTTTTTGCAAGGTTTTTCTGCCTGGAATTGCCACAGCACAGGGAACAAGGCTCCACACCAACTCCAGCAGCTCTGCTCCAACATCCCGAGGATGGAGGAGCAAAATGATCCCTTCTAACTTCATCTCATGGTGATGATTAAAAACCAAAAATGATCCTTTTGATCTTCATCTTATGGTGTTAATTAAGACCCCAAAATGATCCTCTTTATCTTCATCTCATGGTGCTGATGAAGAACCCAAAAGGATCCTTTTAATCTTTGTCTCATGGTAATTAGGAACCCAACATTATCCTTTTTTTCTTCATCTTTTGGTGTTAATTAATACCCCAAAATGATCCTCTTTATCTTCATCTCATGGTGCTGATTAGGAACCCAAAATGATCCCCTCTATCTTCATCTCATGGTGCTGATTAAGAACCCAAAATGATCATTTTTTTTTCTTTGTCTCATGGTGCTGATGAAGAACCCAAAATGATGTTTTTTTCTTTGTCTCATGGTGATTAAGACCCCAAAATAATTCTTTTAATCTTCATCTCATGGTGTTAATTAAGAACCCAAAATGATCCCCTCTATCATCATCTCATGGTGCTGATTAAAAACTCAAAATTATAATTTCTATCTTCATCTTATGGTGATTAAGACCCCAAAATGATCCTTTTTATCTTCATCTCATGGTGCTGATTAGGAACCCAAAATGATCATTTTTTTCTTTGTCTCATGGTGATTAAGAACCCCAAATTATCCTTTTTATCTTCATTTTATGATGCTAAGACCGCAAAACGATCCTTTTCATCCTCATCTCACGCTGATTAAGACCCCAGCATGGCCCTTTCTGTGCCAATCCTGAATATCTGACTCAGATTCTCTGGATGGCGACTGAAGGAACTTTTCCACCTCTGATTCCCGGGTGGAGAATTCCAAGGAAATCCCTTCTCCTTGCCCACCCTGGAGAGGGGAGAGCAGTTACATAAGAGCTGCAGGAACTGAGGGGGAGAGTGAATGTCAAAGCTTGCTGGAACATGAACCCGGGAGCCCTGTGGATTCAGTCTCTAACATCCATCAAACATGATTAATTTTAATGTCACAACATTTTAATGTCAATTACTTTTAGTGTCACAGCTTCCCATTTGCCACCAGAGCCGCGTCGCCCAGCTGATAAGAGATTCCCCCAAAGAACTTTTAAGATGAAATAAATAAACAATTCAGCATAAATGCTACAAACAAGCCTCCCCTGCTTTTGGAAGGATGTGGGGAATCTATTCCAAAGGCGCTGAAAAATAGAACATCTAAAGCATTTGAGGGCCAAATTACTACTTAGTAAAAATTCATTTCTGCTCTTCTTTTCTGGCTAAAAATTGGGCAAATTCCAGCTGGAGATGTGACTTGGTATTATTTGCATTAGCCAAGGATATCTCTTATTTAGGTGCTACATAAAGAATAACAAAGTTGTGATTGTGGCATCTTTAAATTTCTGTGCAAAAAGAGACAGCAGACAAGTTAAGACTGATGAAGAAACTCATAAAAGAGTATTTGGTAGTTAAAATATTTATGTTATTGAATGGCTGGGGGAAAGAACAAACAGCTGAAGGGTTTTTTTTCAGTGCAAATGGTATCTTTTATTTAGGTGCTGGGTAAAGAATAACCCAGTTGTGATTATTGCATCTTTAAATGTGCATGCAAAAGGGGACACCAAGCAAGTTAAGACTGATGAAAGAACTCATAAAAGAGAATTTTGGACTTAAAATCTTAAGGTTATCAAGTGGCTGGGGAAAAAACATCTGAAAAATCAAACAGCTGAAGTTTTGTTTTTGTTTTTGTTTTTTTGCAGTGCCAAGGGTATCTTTTATTTAGGTGCTGCAAAAAGAATATTAAACTTGTGATTATTGCTTAAAATGTGTGTGCAAAAGGGGACACCAGGCAAGTTAAGACTAATGAAGAACTCATAAAAGAGAATTTGAGACCTAAAATCTTTATGTTATTAAGTGGCTTGGGAAAAATTAAACAGCTGAAGGGTTTTTTTTGCAGTGCCAAGGATATCTTTTATTTAGGTGCTGCATAAAGGATATTAAAGTTGTGATTATTGCATCTTAAAATGTGTGTGCAAAAGGAGACACCAGACTAGTTAGGACTGATAAAGGAACTAATAAAAGAGAGTTTGGGTCTTAAAATATTTAGGTTATTGAATAGCTGGGAAAAAAAAAAACCCAAACAGCTGAAGGTTTTTTTGCAGTACCAAGAATATCTTTTATTTAGGTGCTACATAAAGAACAACAAAGTTGTGATTGTGGCATCTTTAAATTTCTGTGCAAAAAGAGACAGCAGACAAGTTAAGACTGATGAAGAACTCATAAAAGAGAATTTGAGACCTAAAATCTTTATGTTATCAAGTGGCTTGGGAAAAATTAAACAGCTGAAGGTTTTTTTTTGCAGTGCCAAGGATATCTTTTATTTAGGTGCTGCATAAAGAATATTAAAGTTGTGATTATTGCATCTTAAAATGTGTGTGCAAAAGAAGACACCAGACTAGTTAGGACTGATAAAGGAACTAATAAAAGAGAGTTTGGGACTTAAAATATTTAGGTTATTGAATAGCTGGGAAAAAAAAGAAAAAACCAAACAGCTGAAGGTTTTTTTGCAGTACCAAGAATATCTTTTATTTAGGTGCTACATAAAGAGTAACAAAGTTGTGATTGTGGCATCTTTAAATTTCTGTGCAAAAAGAGACACCAGACAAGTTAAGACTGATGAAGAACTCATAAAAGAGAATTTGAGACCTAAAATCTTTATGTTATCAAGTGGCTTGGGAAAAATTAAACAGCTGAAGGGTTTTTTTTGCAGTGCCAAGGATATCTTCTATTTAGGTGCTGCATAAAGAATATAAAGTTGTGATTATTGCATCTTAAATGTGTGTGCAAAGAAGACACCAGACTAGTTAGGACTGATAAAGGAACTAATAAAAGAGAGTTTGGGACTTAAAATATTTAGGTTATTGAATAGCTGGGAAAAAAAAGAAAAAACCAAACAGCTGAAGGTTTTTTTGCAGTACCAAGAATATCTTTTATTTAGGTGCTACATAAAGAGTAACAAAGTTGTGATTGTGGCATCTTTAAATTTCTGTGCAAAAAGAGACACCAGACAAGTTAAGACTGATGAAGAACTCATAAAAGAATTTGAGACCTAAAATCTTTATGTTATCAAGTGGCTTGGGAAAAATTAAACAGCTGAAGGGTTTTTTTTGCAGTGCCAAGGATATCTTCTATTTAGGTGCTGCATAAAGAATATTAAACTTGTGATTATTGCATCTTAAAATGTGTGTGCAAAAGAAGACACCAGACTAGTTAAGAATGATGAAAGAACTAATAAAAGAGAATTTGGGACTTATAATCTTTAGGTTTTCAAGTGGCTGGGGGAAAAAATCAAACAGCTGAAGGGGTTTATTTGCAATGCAACTCCTCACAATTTCAAACCCATTTAAATGCCACCCCTTCAGCAGCCTGGACTTGCATTCCAGTTCCTCTGGCTTTTTATTTTTCCTGAACTTGTGTTTGCTAAATGTTATTTTAAAGAGCTGGTGAGGTTGACAAAGCCTCAAACTGCCTGGGGTTTCTCACGAGAACAAAAGCAGCCTTGTGGATATCTTTAGAACAAATTATAAGGCTGAGGAGAAGTCAGGCCTCTAATATGAAACTGAGATGGGTCACCAAAGATATTTGAAGAGACAAACTAAAGTAAAACAGGAAAGTGAGTCAGGCACCTGCATGGCCTTTTTTAGAGTCCAAGAACCGAATTGGTGCAGTCAATAAAACAAATTTCTGTGCCTGTATTCGCATTTAATGGTGAAGCAGAGGCAGCTTTAGCTCAGAATTTTAAGGGATTTGAAGCCCATAACAGTTCAATGGGGCCTTCTCAGTGCACAATTTAAGTCTTAACCAATAATCAAACTGCAAAACTGAACTGCACCGTTTGGCAATAGATCTGTCAAGACAGAATTGGTGCATTTGACGGAGTTCCAGGGGGTTTAGTGCAGCAGAGACAGTTTTTAGAGTCCAAGAACTGACTTGGTGCAGTCATTACAACAAATTTCTGTACCCGTATTTGCATTTAGCGGTGGTGCAGAAGCAGCTTTAACTCAGAATTTTAAGGGATTTTAAGCCCATAACAGTTCAATGGAGTGAACAATGCTAAGTGCGAATTTAGCAAATTTAGTCTCAAGCAATAATCAAACTGCAAAACTGAACTGCACCACTTGGCAACAGATCTGTCAAGACAGAATTGGTGCATTTGATGGAGTTTCAGCAGTTTTAGTGCAGCAGAGGCCACACACATCACTATAGTGTTTGCAGCTTGGCAGTCTGCAGCTCCAGCAGCATCTCGTTTTGTGAAACAAAAAACTGAAACAGAAAATTGCTGGAAATTCAGTTTCTATCCCATATTTGCCAAACTTCCAGCTAGCAGAGCTTAAATTCCTGTTCTGAGGAGTTCTCAGAGGGCTCTGCAAAGGCAGCAGGGGCTGCCCTGGGCCCGGGGAGGCTGAGCATGAACCAGCCTCAGTTGTCAGATGCTGTTAGGATCCAGGGCTCATTAAGAAGCCAGGCTGGAATCTCCATGACTCCATGAGTTTGGATTCCCTGGAAAGAGGGAGGATTATCCCAGCGCTCTCCATCTGGGCTGGGTGTAACCCGTCCTGTTCACCTGACCACTTAGCCAGGAATATTTGCTCTAAAATGTAAACGGCACTGACAGATTTTCTGAAAAATCCTTTTGTTAGATTTTTCTTTTGAGAAGCTGAGAAACCTCAGAAAAGAAATGTGAACAATAAATATCTGCTGGCTCTGGAGATAGTTCACCAACACCTTTGATTGGTTGCATGTGAATTGTTTTTAATTAATGACCAATGACAGCCAGCTGTATCAGACTCTCTGAGTCAGTCACAAGGTTTTATTATTCATTCCTTTCTTTGCTAACTTCCTGATGTCTCCTTTCTCTATTCTTTTAGTATAGTTTTAATAGATCAATTTCTTTAATATAATATATAAAATAATAAATCAGCCTTCTGAAACATAGAGTCGAGATGCTCATCTCTTCCCTTGTCGGGTTGCCTACAAATTCCACAGAAATTGTTTGTTATTTTTGCTTAGTACAGAAAGGATTAAAATAAAATAAAATAAAATAAAATAAAATAAAATAAAATAAAATAAAATAAAATAAAATAAAATAAAAACATAATAAAAATAATAAATTATAAACAAATAAAAATAAAGAAATTAAATATAATAATGACTAAATTAAAATAAATTATATAAAAATAAAAATAAATACCAAAACAGAATATATAAATAATAATAAATATTGTTATAAATATGATTAAAAATAAATTCCTGTTCTGAATAAGTATAATTATAAATATAAAAATAATAATAAATAAAATAATAAAACATAATAACAATAATAATGAATAAATAATAATAATAAACCAATATAATACTATACTATACTATACTATACTATACTATACTATAATATATATATAATAATATAATATATAGTATAATATATATAATATATATAATATAAAATAAAATATAAATATATAATATAATATAATATAATATAATATATATAATATAATATAATATAATATAAATAATATAATATAATAATAGAATAATAAGAATAATAAGAATAAAATAATAATAAAAATAATATAACCATAATTAATAATAATAAAATAATAATGAAATAATATGATAATAAAATAATATAATAATTAAATAATAATAATAACAAAAAAAAAAATAAAATAAAATAATGATGATAAAATAATAACAATAAAAAGCGGAGCAGGTGAAGCAAGGGTGGCAGGCAGCGCAATCTGACAGAATTCCGTGCGTGTGAGAGCAAACAGGGCCTGGGGCAGCCCCAGCCTGCCCGAGCTCCCATTCCCGGGGCTGCTGAGAGCGGCCTGAGCCCGCCTGTGCCGCGGGGACCTTCCCTGACCCGGACTCAGCAAAGGCTCTGCAGGCACCGGCTCCTAAACAAACCCCACATTCTGCTGATTTCCACATTTCCTGTGTCCTGAGGCAGCCGGAGACGCAGAGCGTGGCTGGGAGGCTGCGGGGAGGTGTGGGAGGGCAGCTCCTCACCCCAGGCTGCACAAAACTCTCCCAAAGCCAGAGCTCAGACCGCTCACCAGGCTCCTCAGACTGTTTTTGTTCCAACTCCTCCATCACTTTGAGAAAACCTCTTGTCTGTAGCACAACCGGCACCAGATCCACTCAAATTCAGCAGTTCAGATCCATAAACTGCCTGTAGTTTTAATTTTCACTCAGATATTGGCCACAAAACATGAAAAATCTCAGCTCAACGTCAGATCCCCTCAAACTCAGCAGTTCAGATCCATAAACTGTCTGTAATTCTTATTTTCACACAGATGTTTGCCACGAAACATGAAAAATCTCAGCTCAACATCAGATCCCCTCAAATTCAGCAGTTCAGATCCATAAACTGCCTGTAATTTTTATTTTCACTCAGATATTGGCCACAAAACATGAAAAATCTCAGCTCAACATCAGATCCACTCAAATTCAGCAGTTCAGATCAATAAACCGTCTGTAATTTTTATTTTCACACAGATGTTTGCCACAAAACATGAAAAATCTCAGCTCAACATCAGATCCACTCAAATTCAGCAGTTCAGATCCATAAACTGTCTGTAATTTTTATTTTCACTCAGATGTTTGCCATGAAACATGAAAAATCTCAGCTCAACATCAGATCCCCTCAAACTCAGCAGTTCAGATCCATAAACTCTCAGCCACTGTCTGCAGTTTCTATTTTCACTCAGATGTTTGCCACAAAACATGAAAAATCTCAGTTTGAGTTTCCTCCCCAGTTTGGTTCCTTTTTTCCCATGGCAAGCTGGGTCCATCCCATCAGGGCTAAACAGAATCCTGATTTTTATTCTGAGCACTCAGTCCCTAAAATCTTTTGGAAGACAGGTTTGGAGTTCAAGAAAACAGTTTAATAAAACAGCATCAGCAAAATACTAAAATAAAATAAATCGTTAACTAAAAAAATAAACTGAATGAATCAGTAAATAAACGTTAAATAAAACAGCATCAGCAAAATTTGGAATATTTTCCTCCCAGGGCTGATCCAGGCAGGGATAACTGAGGCACCTGGAGGAGCAATCCAGGTAAAGGAGGGAAATTGGCTCCTGGGGATGGGGAAAAACCAGCCCAGGAAAAGGCAGGGCTGCAGTTTTTACACTCTTGGGTGTTATTGCCCTCAACCCTAATGCTGGGGATGGCTGGAAACAAAATAACCGGCGAGGTGACATAAATAACCGGTCACAAGTGATCTGTTTGAAATAACTGGAAACAAGCTAACAGGTAAAGGAATATTTAAAATATTTGGAAACAAGCTAACAAGTAAAGGAATATTTCAAATAACTGGAAACAAGCTAACAGGTAAAGGAATATCTAAAATAACTAGACACAAAGGTACAGTGATATATTGTAAATATCTGGAAACAAGCTAACAGGTAAAGGAATATTTAAAATATCTGGAAACAAGCTAACAGGTAAAGAAATATTTTAAATAACTGGAAACAAGCTAACAGGCAAAGTGATCTCTTGTAAATATCTGGAAACAAGCTAACAGAAGAAGCAAATATTTAAAATATTTGGAAGCAAGTTAACAGGCAAAGGACTATTTTAAATAGCTGGAAACAAGCTAACAGGTAAAGGAATATTTCAAATTACTAGACACAAAGGTAAAGTGATATATTGTAAATATCTGGAAACAAGCTAACAGTAGAAGTGAACATTTAAAATATCTGGAAACAAGCTAACAGGTAAAGGAATATTTCAAATAACTGGAAACAAGCTAACAGGTAAAGGAGTATCTAAAATAACTAGACACAAAGGTAAAGTGATATAGTGTAAATATCTGGAAACAAGCTAACAGAAGAAGTGAACATTTAAAATATCTGGAAACAAGCTAACAGGTAAAGGAATATTTAAAATATCTGGAAACAAGCTAACAGGCAAAGTGATGTATTGTAAATATCTGGAAACAAGCTAACAGAAAAAGCGAATATTTAAAATATTTGGAAGCAAGCTAACAGGCAAAGGAATATTTTAAATAACTGGAAACAAGTTAACAGGGAAAGTAAATATTTTGAATAACTGGAAACCAGCTAACAGGCAAAGGAATCTTTAAAATAACTGGAAACAAGCTAACAGGTAAAGTGGTGGATTTTAAATAACTAGAAACAATATAAGTTGCTAAGGAATCTTTACAAAAACTAGAAACAAGCTAACAGGGAAAGTAAATATTTTAAATAACTGGAAACCAGCTAACAGGTAAAGGAATGTTTTAAATAACTGGAAACAAGCCAACAGGTTTAGTGATAGACTTTAAATAACTAGAAACAATCTCATGCTGAGGAATATTTAAAACAACAAGAAACAAGCTAACAGGTTCAGTAAATATTTTTAATAACTGGAAACCATTAATAAGCACTTTAGCTTTGCCTGTTAGCTGGTTTCCAGTTATTCAAAATATTGAATATTTAAATAACTGGCTTTTAACTGGATCTTTTCTTATGCTAAGGAATTTTAAAATGACTGGATTCTCATTATTCTAAATATTTAATAATTTAAATACTTTATATATATATATATATATATATATATATATATATAAATATATAGATTTTTTTAATGTGTAATATATTTGAAATAACTGGAAGCCAGCAGTATCCCAGGCCTGACTGTCCCTGTTTTCTGGAACCCAGGGCACTTCCATGTGTGACTCTTGCACTGACAATTCCCATCCCTGTTTGCTCTTCTTGCTGCATCTGGAGTGAGAGGAATCCCTCATTTCCCTCTTTTCCAGCCTGGATTTGCCCTCCTGGGCCCCTCCAGCCCAGCCAGCTCAGCAGAAAAGAGCAACAGCTTCATCACACTGGAAATTGTTTGTTGTTTTACTTAGTAGAGAAGGGATAAAATAAAATAAAAATAATAAATAAAAATAAATTTAAAAAAATTAAAATAAAAATAAAATTTAAAAAAAATAAAATAAACCCAGGAGTTTTTATTTAGTGAGAGACAGGAATCCCTCATTTCCCCCTTTTCCAGCTTGGATTTGCCCTCCTGGGCTCCTCCAGCCCAGCTCAGCAGAAAGCAGCCAGAGCTTCATCACATTGGAAATTGTTTGTTGTTTTTACTTAGTAGAGAAGGGATAAAATAAAAATAAAAATTAAAAACAAAATAAAACCAGGAGTTTTTATTTTATGGAGAGACAGGAATCCCTCATTTCCCTCTTTTCCAGCTGGGATTTGCCCTCCTGGCCTCCTCCAGCCCAGCCAGCTCAGCAGAAAACAGCAACAGCTTCATCACACTGGAAATTGTTTGTTGTTTTTGCTTAGTAGTGAAGGGATAAAGAAAAAAACCAAACCAAACCAAAAAAATCCAAAAAACAGGAGTTTTTATTTTATGGAGTGAGAGGAATCCCTTGTTTTCCCCTTTCCAGCTTGGATTTGCCCTCCTGGGCTCCTCCAGCCCAGCCAGCTCAGCAGAAAGCAGCCACAGCTTCATCACACTGGAAATTGTTTGTTGTTTTTGCTTAGTAGAGAAGGGATAAAGAAAAAAAATAAAATCAAAACAATCCAAGAGCTGCAGATTAGAGCAGCCCAGACTGCCCCAGTGTCCATCTGGCCGTCATTACATCCAGAAACAGCCCCAAAGTGTCTGCCAGGCAATATTGGACATTTCTGAGAACCAGCCAGCCAGATGTGCCCAGCTGTGGGTCCTGGTTGATGCAGGGGCATTTTGGGAGGTGCCAGGCAGGACAGGGCGTCCTGAGCAGGATTTGGGTTGTGCTGAGGCCAATTCCCTGCTCAGAGCTGCTCCTGGCATCCTGCAGGATCCAAACTGCTCTGGGGGAGGATGTGACCATGGGTTTGCTCAGAAATGTTTTATTCAGGCTGTTTATCCTCAAAAGAGCATTTTCCTCTTAGATTCAATTATCTGGACTCTGTTTATTCTAAACACAGGAGACAGGACTCAAGCATTTCCTCTTTTAGGAAGTATGGTTGAGTGTGTTTCCTACAAAATTTATAAAGAATTCAGGCAAGGGCTTGTGTGGCTCCTTAAGATTTCAAAGCTTTCTTCCCTAAATGCTGCAAGAGCTGCCTCTGTCAGGGCACAGCTCCATCCCAGTGACACCAAATACAAATGCAAGCAGACAGCAGCTGTGAGCTCTTTGGAAAGGGCAGCCTGATAAAAAACCATAATCAAATTATTTACCAATACTCCCCATTTTATCTCAAGACCAGAAATTCCATTACATAATGAGACATTTCCCTTTTTTTAAATTTTTACAGCTGAGGCTCCAAAAGGATCTGTTAAAAGCAGCTCGTGGGACTGGAGGTGAGATGAGTTAACCAACAACAGGATGAGAGGAGATGAGTTGATCAATGACAGAACAGAATTTTAGCAGTGAAAATTTTCATTCCAGTAGATGACACAGTCACCACTGGAACTGGGAGAAAAACCACAGATTTCTGTCTTCCCATCCTGTCTCCTAACAAAGAATTCTGACTTTTTTGCTATAAACCCACCACATTTGAAATGCCATTTTCCTGCTTTAGTCCCCACTGCTCCTGCAGGAATCTCCAGCTCCACCTGGAGCTCGAGGGGAGTGTTCTGCTCTCCTGCTCAGTTTCCAGGACCCCTGAAGGGCAGATCCTGCTCAGAGCTCCTCCGCCCACCAGCAGAACCTTCTGAACCCCAGGGCACAGCCCAGCCCCATGCCCTGGGATTTTTCATCCCCCTCAGCTGCCCAGGACATTTTCCCTGGCATCTCCCAGCACATTCATCCATTATGCACAACTCCAGGACCAGGGAGGGCAGGAGATGAGCAGTGGCTGCTGTTCAAAGTGGCTTTTTAAAATTATTCCATTTATCTGCTCCATCCAGCCCTGCCTGGGTTGCTCCAGCAGCCAGGGAGGCTTTTTAGGCACCCTCATCATCATCATCATCACCTGCTCAGTTACTGCTCTGGGCACCAGGCACTGCCCATGCTGCTGCTCCACCAGCTCCCTCCACCAGGGGAATTCTTCCCGGTTTATTTTTAATTCTGCCTCATAATCAGGCCCTAATTTTATGCATATTGGCTCAGGATATTTTTTCCCCCTTTCTTCTACACTGTCAGTCTGCTTGTCACATCCTTGCTGAAGGGGATTCCTCACTGAGTCCTTCTCTTGCTGGGCTAGGATGGCCTCTTTTGCTTGAGGATTATAGGCTCTGACAGTGCTGACACAGAAAAATAAAGCCCTGAATGATTTCAAAGCATGAGCAGAGCAGGAGTTCAGAGCTGCTCCTGCCCTTTCCTCCCAGAACCCAGACCCAGCCTAAACCCAGCTCCTTCTCCTCACCCCGAGCAGCCCCAGAGCCTCTGACAGCCTCTCCCTCCTGCAGGAGTGACGGGGGGTCCTGCACGGTCGGGATGGACGGAGATGAGAGATCTCTGCAGCCAGGTCAGGAACTTGGGGTTCATTGCAAAGGGCCTGGGGCAGGGCCCTGCTGGGAGCTGCCAGCCACAGCTCAGAGCAGGCTGAGAGAAGAGAGGGGGAGAGAGGATGAGAGGGTAAGAGTGAGTAAGTAAGTAGGAGTAAGAGCAAGAGAGCGAGGTTCCCGTTACAATTCAATAAATCTTCTTCTGTGCTGAATATTCTGATTCTCACTAACCAATCTAGTACAAGATACAAATCCTACAGCATTTACATACAGCCTATAAGAATCATTACATTACCATCCTGTGTTACATTTCAAACCCTAAAAACTCCTCTTTGGGCCCCTTCTGCCAAGCTGTAGGGTCTGCTCTGACCCTTGGAGCTGTCTGCAAGCAGAGGGTGTTGTTCCATCAAAAGGGGATCACCTTCAGCCAGCCACACCATTGTTTTCCTGTTGTTCAGTAACTGAGGGATCTCAAAGCTTGCTTTCATTTCAATCTCACTTATAGTTTCCATATTCTCCAAATCCTTTGCCAGGCAATCATACTGATAAGGCTTTCCTGTTCCATCCTCCCCAACACCCTCCCTTGCTGATAAGATTATCAGTTCTGCTAACAAGGAGACCACACACTGTGTCCCCTGCACGAATTAAAGCTTTCAGAGGCACAGCAGAAGTTACAACAGAGCTGGGACATTAAATCAGTGAGGGGAGAAGAGAACTGAATCTCCTCAGAGGGAAGAACAGCACAAACTCCTAAATCCAGGAGTTTTGAGGCAAATAACTCTCAGTGCCAGGCAGATCCTATTCCATCTTTTCCAGGAGAGAGCACTGAGTGAGCTCTGCTCCAATCCCCACACAGATATTTTAGAAAAACAGAATTTATTTGCTTTGTAGTATTTGGAGTTTCCCCCCTCTCTGTTCATCCATCCCCCTCTTCTGCTTTTACAAGATGATCATAAAAAATGAAGCAGCATTTAAATCAGCAGCAAGGGTGGAAGAACAGTGCTCATTCCTGCCTGAATCAGCTCCATCCTTGCAGGAACTGGAAATTAATTTGCCTTCCATGGGCTGAAGCTGTTCCTGAGCTCGACTTGCTAAACCAGAAGCTTTCAGTGTGGAGAGATGACAGAGACAGAGAATCCCAGACCCATAAAAGCTTCTAAAAGCCCCAAACCCTAGAGAGAAGACGAGCACACAGAGATAAAAGAGCTCCAGCACTGAGGCTGCCAGGAGCTGTTGGAGCAGCTGGTTTTTCTGGGAAGGCTGGAAGAAAAGGAAATACTGAGAGGACAATCCACTCTGCAGAAAAGGAAATACTGAGAGGACAATCCTCTCTGCAGAAAAGGAAATATTGAGAGGACAATCCTCTCTGCAGAAAAGGAAATACTGAGAGGACAATCCTCTCTGCAGAAAAGGAAATACTGAGAGGACAATCCTCTCTGCAGAAAAGGAAATATTGAGAGGACAATCCTCTCTGCAGAAAAGGAAATATTGAGAGGACAATCCACTCTGCAGAAAAGGAAATTCTGAGAGGACAATCCACTCTGCAGAAAAGGAAATATTGAGAGGACAATCCTCTCTGCAGAAAAGGAAATATTGGGAGGACAGCCCCGAGGGCAGGAATGGAAGGAAAAGCTGCAGCCAGCAGCAAAGGGATGCTGCACACTTGGGTTTGCATCACAGGGTGGGGGAGAGGCTGCTCTGGGAAGGGGGAGGGTGGCAGGAGAGGCACTGGAAGGGGAAAGGCTCCTGCATATGTCATGTGCCATTGCAAAGTGATAAAAAGGGTTTGCATTCAAAGGGTTCTCCTCGGGGAAAGTGAATTTTATTGGTTAAAATAAAGGACAACGTTCTGCCCAGCACACCCTGGTAAAAAAAGGGTGTGAAGGCACAGTGGTAAATCACTCCCAGCAAATAATTAGGTTTTTAATTCACTTAACATTCTCTTGGTGTGAGAGGAACAGTGGATTTGTCTTCCCAAACCAGCTGTGGGTCTGCTGGGAGATAAAACCAGCACTGAGAGAGAAAAGAAACAATGGGAAAGGATTCCACTGAGTGATGAATGGAAAAAGAGATTTGCTTTTACAAATAAACTTTAGGTTTGCTGATAAATGAAATTAGACATTGAAAGATGAAAGAAACAATGGGGGAAAACCCCTAAATTCCATAAGAAATAAAAATTAAAAGGCAGGGTTATACATTAGAGGGGAATCTTTGGGATCAGGTGTTCTGGGGAGTCTGAACCTCTCAAGTGCCTCAGAAATGGGGAAAGAGAGAAGGGAAATGTGGCTGGGAAATTGGGATAAAAAGGAGGCTGCATCCTCCAAAAACTGGAGAGACCCCAGGGGATGCCCCATGGGCTCTCCCTTGATTGGAATAAAGTTCCAGGACTGCTCTGTCTCCTTTTGGACATCAACATCTGGTGTTTGTGGATGAATTTTCCTACCATAAGGGTCTCTTGGAGCCAGGTCTCATAAGCTCCTGGAGATCTCTATCACACTCAAAGTAGCTCAGACACCTCAGGTGGCATAAAATCAGCAGGATGGCTTCTGGGGCGGTGTTGGAAACAGAAAAGTTTTATTTAAAGGCAAAATAACAAAACTCTTTACAGAGAAAAAAACTGAGTTAGGGCAAGAGGCTCTTGCTCCTGGTAAAACACCTCACAGAGGCAATTTGTTCCTCTGCTCTCTTCTTTTTCCAGTGAATTCCCCTTTTGGCTTTTGTCCAATGTTATCCTTAAGTTTGAGGTGAAGTCCCCAAGGTCCTATGAGGTGTTTCCTTTGCTAATTGAGGAGAGAAACTTCTGGCTTTTTTCCTTTTTAAGGAGACAAAGGATGATTTTGTCACTCCATCAAGAGGGAGCACATTCCCCCATTCTCTGAGGTGGGACAGAAGATGCCCTGCACCACCGTTAGAACCCTAAAAACCAAAAGCTTGTGCTGTATCAGAGCACTGTGAACAAAGAACAGGCTCCAGCAGAGCTCAGAAACCACTAACAGGGCAGGAAAATGTCAATATTGCCTAACTGGCTAGTTAAAATCATTCTGCATGCATGAATAATCAGCTTTTGTTGTCAGCTTTGTTTTATCCCCTGCTGTGGTTTTTGCTTAAAGGTGTTTGTCAGGAGGAAGGGGAGGAAGTAAAGAGTTCATTTAAGCTGAATATCTTCAGTTCCCAGTTTTTGTGCAGGAATTTATGCTCTGGAATGCCACAGAGAGATGCTAACCAAGTGCCTGGCTCGTTTGGACAGCAGGCAGGGACAAAACCAGGTTTAAACCTGGTTAAAACTTAGGATTTCCATACAAACATTTGAGGCCGCAGTGCAAACAGGCAAAGAAACAATCCCTGCCTTAGAGCACTTAAAATCCAGAAAAATATCAGTACAGGCAGAAAACATATCAATATAGCCAGAAAAATATCAATGCAGCCAGAAAAATATCAATATATTAAAAAAAAAATCAGTTTAGCCAGGAAAAATATCAAGATATCCAGAAAAATATCAATATAGCCATATAAAATATAAATATAGCCAGAAAATAGAAATATAGCCAGGAAAATACAAATATAACAAGAAAAAATACCAATATATTAAAAAAAAATCAGTATAGCCAAGAAAAATATCAAGATATCGAGAAAAATATCAATATAGCCATATAAAAAATATATATAGTCAGAAAAAATCAATATAGCCAGGAAAAATATCAAGATATCCAGAAAAATCTCAATATATCCAGGAAAAAATATCAATATATTAAAAAAATCAATATATCCAGGAAAAAATGTCAATATATCCAGGAAAAAATCAATATAGCCAGAAAAGTATCAATATATTAAAAAATCAATATATCCAGGAAAAATGTCAATATATCCAGGAAAAAAATCAATATAGCCAGAAAAATATCAATATATTTAAATAAATCAATATATCCAGGAAAAAATATCAATATATTGAGGAAAAAAATCAATATAGCCAGAAAAATATCAATATATTTAAAAAATCAATATATCGAGGAAAAAATATCAATATATCCAGGAAAAAATCAATATAGCCAGAAAAATATCAATATATTTTAAAAATCAATATATCCAGGAAAAAAATCAATATAGGCAGAAAAATATGCAATAAGGCCAAGCTTCCTCCATTCACATCCCAGTTTTGGCTTCTCCTATGGAGGATGTGGAGAGGGGAGGATGCCTGGGACAGCCCCCACTGCCCTTGGAGCCTTTTCCTAATGGGAACAAAGCATTCCCGGCTGCCCCACAATGGGAGCAGCACGCCCAGGGCGCTGCTCAATGGGGGAAATGTGAGCCCAGGGCATTAGAGAAGGAGCCCGGTGTAACTCAGGATCACTTTCTGCAGAGCAGTGTGGTTGTTTGTCTCAAGGGCTCTTGGGTGAAGGAAGAGACGAGATCCTTGACTCCATGATCAGAAGGTTTGATTTATTATTTTATGATACATGCATCTATTATAACCATACTAAAAAGAGAAGAAAGGAGAGGTTTCCAGAAGCTGCTAGCTACCTACGAATAGAAAGTAAAGAATGATCACAAACGTCGCTCTCAGACTGTGTCCGAGCGAGCTCCGTTCTGGATTGGCCATTATCCCTAAACATCCAAGCTGGGCCAATCCAGACAGACCTGTTGCATTCCACAGCAGCAGATAACCAATTGTTTACATCTCGTTGCTGGATTTCTCAGCTTCGGCAGGAAAAATCCTGAGAGAGGATTTTTCATAAAAGAAATGTCTGTGACAGAGCAGAGCTCGGAGCCTCCCTCCTCGCAGCTCACCCAGGGCCTGAGCGCAGGGACAGCTGGAATTGTGGTTTTTGTTGGCTCCAGGGGTAGCCTGGGGCTAAGAGCAAGGAGCTGACAAAGGCAGGGAAGCCGGGATGCGTTTGGCACAGCATGGGAAGCATCTTCCCCCATTAGAGCAGGTGGAGCAGGCTGGCTGGGCTCTCCAGCCCCGTTTGTGCAGGGTTTCAGAGCTCTCTGCAGCTCAGGAGGGAAAGGCTGGCACGGTGTGAGAGCTCTCCCTCTGCAGAACGAGCACAAAGTGTCAAGCACGGCATTTCCAGTTCTCCAGTGCACCCCCAGACAATTAAAAAACAAGTGCAAATCAAAGATTCTGGTACCTAACACAAAGGTTCCCCAGATGGGGAGAGAAGTGTCACAGACACGTTTTATGAAAAATCCTTTCCTTGGGATTTTTCCTCCTGAGAAGCTGAGAGGCCTCAGAACAAAATGTAACAATGGTTATCTGCTGCTGTGGAAATGCAACAGGTGCATCTGGATTGGTCTCATGTGGTTGTTTCTAATTAATGGCCAATTACAGCCCAGCTGGCTCAGACTCTCTGTCCAAGCCACAGCCCTTTGTTATCATTCCTTCTTTTTCTATTCTTACCAGCCTTCTGATGAAATCCTTTCTTCTATTCTTTTAGTATAGTTTTAATATAATATAACATAAAATAATAAATTCCTCTGGCTGCCCTGGAGGACTTGAGACCCTGCCAAGGGGCTCAGAGACCTTGGCACAGAGCCCAGAATGCCCCTGTGCCTTTGATTTTGATCATGGAAAAACAATTACCAACCTTTCTATGAGGATTTACAAGCCATGAAAGTTTAAGTAGAATGATAGGGAATTTATCACAGGGTGAAAATGTGGAATTTTGGGGTTTTAGGAATGGGGGTTCAAGGGGCAAGATGGAGGAATCTGGGCGTGTCCAGCCTTTCTCCTTCTTCTTCCTGGCCTCCATCTTCTGCCGTGATGTTGGCACTTTTGGATTGGTTTAGAGTAGAAGCTCACTGTCTAACACAGGTGATAGGGATTGGGAAGTAATTGTAAATATTGTACACGTAGTTTTTAGTAAAAAAGATAACACAGCCCTGAGGGTGTCAGAGTGCCTCTGTCTGTCCTGCTGAACGAACCTCAGCAAGCCAAGAAAAAGAATTTTATACATAAGAAACAATAAACAACCTTGAGAACAAGAACAGAAGGATCCTGACTCCTTCTTCGACTGCCAGGCTGGGAAAAGAGGCTTGTTCACATCTCAGAGTCCCTCTGAGCAGCAGAGATTCTGAGAGTAGTTCTTCCTGCACGATTGTGGAGAAAACATGAAGAAATAAGAGAAATCTACTGCTGCTCTGGCACAACAGGTGAGTAAACTGAAAACTCAAAATAAAAAGTTCCAAAAGAAAAGCAGCTGCCTGTAGCCAAACTGCCATATATGACAATGATGATGACGATGATGATGATATTTTCAATCTCCTTAAAAGAACCTCCAGAACATATGCCCAAGGAAAAAAAAAGGTAACCAAGCTTAGAAGAGCCCTGCCTCTAGCCAGGTAGAGGCTGGGGAAAACCGTGGTTTTTAGACTGTGTAAATTTGTTAGCCTGACACATCTGAGAGAAACAGTGCATTTGTCTTTCCAAGCCAGCTGTGGGGCTGCTGGGAGACAAAACCAGCACTGGGAGAGAAAAGAAACAATGGGGAGGATTGCACTGATTGATGAATGGAAAAAGAGATTTGCTTTTACAAATAAACTTTAGGTTTGCTGATAAACGAAATTGGACATTGAAGGATGAAAGAAACAATGGGGAAGAAAAACCCCTAAATTTCATAAGAATTAAGAATTAAAAGGAGGGGTTATACATTAGAGGGAAATCTTTGGGATCAGGGAATCTGAACCTCTCAAGTACCTCAGAAATGGGGAAGAGAGAAGGGAAATGTGGCTGGGAAATTGGGATAAAAAGGAGGCTGCATCCTCCAAAAATTGGAGAGACCCCAGAGGATGCCCCATGGGCTCTCCCTTGATTGGAATAAAGTTCCAGGACTGCTCTGTCTCCTTTTTGGACATCAGCCTCTGGTGTTTGTGGATGAATTTTCCTAACACATCTAAATCACAAAAATATAAAGCTTTAGTCGACACTGAGACACCTGGGGTGATCAAAGGACACATCAAGTGTCACCCCAAGTGTCACCTCCTTTGATGTGACCCAGCTTGGGTGGCCCCACACTCACAAATTCCAGAGTATATTCGATTCCCAGTGAAATGGAGACACTCAAAATGAGCAGGCATTTAAAAATGAGTCCTGAACCACTTAATCATGAATCACTGGCAAAATCCAGGCTGGAACCTCAACATCCTGAGTGCTTCTTTGAGCAGAA